>JAPFFP010061334.1:0-26822 GCA_026153255.1 Solanum medicagineum | reverse complement strand
TCTCTCTCTCTCTCTCTCTCTCTCTCTCTCTCTCTCTCTCTCTCTCTCTCTCTCTCTCTCTCTCTCTCTCTCTTCCTGTCTATCTCTATCTCTATCCCTTCTTTTCTTCTACTTGCTAGTTAAAGCCAAACATCATATATTGCCCGTTTACTTTTGTTGTCTCTCTTCCCTCCTCTCTCACTTATGTATGTATATGTATTCAACGTCTATGATGCAACTGCTACAATAGAACCAAATCCTTTTCTGCGATTAGTTTTAGGATGACCTAGATCCTCTGATCCACCTTCTTATATTGGAATTACCTTGTTATGTCCTAGTTGCAGTAGAACTCTATTTTGTATTTACTCTTGTACTTATCAATTATGTAGATATATGTTGTAATTTCCCTTATAAATATTGGAATATAAAATGAGAAAAGCTCATAGTTTACCCTTCACTTTATCGCTTTCATCTTGGTATCAAAGGCTAAACGGGTTGCTTAAATGGATCCACAAAGTTCCTCATCCCAAACCACTTCCTCTGCTCAAACCTCCTTGAATCAGTCTTCTCTTGGTCTTCCAACTCCTTCTCCGACAATTTCCAATATCAAAGGTTTTTTCCTATTAAATTGACATATGTCAACAATCTCAACTAGAAGAAATTTTTCCTCGCAGTCCTTAAAAGTCACAACCTTCTTCCCCTAGTAAATGGAACCATTCCATGTCCTCCACCCGAGCACGCTGATTTCATGCTATGGATTCAATGTGATACTATTGCATTAAGTTGGATTAATGCTACCCTTTCCCTCGCTGTTCTTGACATACTTCTAAACTATGCTTGTGAGACATTTAAACAGGCTTGGGACACCTTAGCTTCCCTATATTTAGATCAAGTGTCTTTCTCTATCATTCACCTCAAGTCCAAATTTCAAAATTTCAAAAAGGGTTCTTTTTCTATGGAAGATTATCTTTAGCAACTTTACTTTATTGTATGCTCTCTTAGGGCAATTGGAAACCTGTAACCGATGATAATTTAGTCACTCAAGCTTTGCAATGATTACCTTCATCCTATCAAACTTTTGTGTCTGGATTAAATGCTACCGACACTCTTCCTTCCTTTATTACATTACGACCTTTTCTTCTCACTGAAGAAGCTCACATTAATGCACGTAATTCTAAAGATTCAAATTCACAAATTGCTTTATTGTTATTCGCTCCAGGGAAGAGCACTTCTAATTTCTCGCCATCCATTAGCGAAAATCAATCTGTAAAAAGACATTCCAATGGAAAAGGCTATGGCAGAAATAACAAGGGTCAATATGGTAGAGGTCGAGGATACCAAAACTCTCTAGGGTATTGTTTCCAACATCATTATTGGCCTCCATGCCCGGTAATGGTATTTTGGATAAAGCTCCTTTCGCTCTTGCTAACAGTGTTAGATTTATTTTCACTATAATCACACTGCGTTGGAGTGTAGAAACAGGTTCAATCATTCCTTTGTGGCCAACAACTTTCCTCAATCATTTGCTACCATGAATTTAGAATAGGTTCAACCAACAATTTGGTACCTAGACTCTGGGGCATCTGCGCACATTAATGATTTTTCAACTCTTACTGCTTTCACTCCTTATTCTGATTTTTCTCAAGTTATGGTTGGAGATGGTACTCTTTTACCTATTAAAGCTATTGGTTCATTTACTTTTTAAAGAACTTCTAAGCCTCTTCTCTTAAAGAACATTTTATATGTTCCTTCCCTTACTAAAAATCTACTTTCTATTCAATGTTTATATGCCGATAGTAATTGCTTTATTCACTTTACTGACTATGATTTTTTTGTTAAGGACATGAAGACCAGAACAATATTGCTCCGATGTAACAATTCTGGGTCTCTTTATCATTTACGTGTCACTCCATCAGGCTCCTCCAACTTTGGTCTCTTCGCTAAAATTTTGCCTACTTCTCTTTGGCACCAACTTCTTGGACATCCTGCCCGAGAGTCTCTTTGCTCTTTAGTTGCTAGAAAATTGATTAGTAGTACTTTATCTCTTAGCAATAGTTCTTGTAATGTGTGTCATTGGGCAAACAAACTCGAATGCCTTTTTCCTTATCAAGAAATAATGTAAGTGCTCCTTTCGTTTTAATTCATTCTAATGTATGGCATGCTCCTATTGTCTCCAATTCTGGTTATCTTTATTATAATTTATTCCTTGATGATTACACCAAATTCTCTTTGGTTTATTTGATGCACAAAATATCTGAATCTTTTGACAAATTCAAAGAATTTTATATAATGGTTAATAATATTTTTCACACCTCTATTTATTATTTTCAGTTCGATGTAGGTGGTGAATATGCCAACTATAATTTTAGTTCATGTTTCAAACAACATGGCATAGTCCATCGTCTTTCATGTCCTCACACTTCTGTTCAAAATGGTAGGGCTGAGCGAAAACACAGACACATTACGAATGTCCTACGCTGTGTTATTGTTCAAGCATCTATGTCTTTTAAATTTTGGGTTGAGCTTGCTTGTATGTTGACTCCCTGATTAATGTTACTTCTCTTCCAGTGCTGAATTTTAAATCCCCCTTTGTAAACTTTATGGTCATGTGCCCGATTATAATTTGGTTCATATATTTGGATGTCTCTGTTATCCATTTATGGCAGGTATCTCTCGTTATGTTAATTTTGTTGAAGACTCGTTCCCCTTTCTATCCTTCTTTCCTACTGCGATACCACTCTCACTCAAATCTACCTCATCAGCCACTATTTTAGATAACTCTTCTATATCCTCTTACTTCCCAATCCATATCACACGTTTTGGTGTAGCTTCACCTACGCTTAATTTTGTTCACACTACTATACCCGATAGTACGCATCAACTCCTGTCTAGTAGCAATCTTCAAAACTCTACATTCTAATTACCTGATTCTACTGAGTCTCGCGATTCTTGGCTTAAAGCTTCCAATCCATATTCTCTAGCTTCTACTTCACACCTTGTGCAGTCTCCTTCGAATCAATCTCCAGTTAATACCTTAAATTCTTCTTCTGAATAGATTGCTTTATTCCAGGCAGCACCACCACAAATTCCACCTCCCTTAGGCAATGTTATTGTGCCTAACTCCACTCCACCCACTGTATAACCCCATTCTCATCACATGCTTACTCATTCCCAAACTAGTTCCCTCAAACCACGTCTTCTTCCTTCCTTGCTAGCTTCAACTAGTTCCATTTTATCTAAACCTACATCCTTTGCTCAAGCTTCTAAAGATCCTCGTTGGATGCAAGCCGTGAGTGCCGAATTTGATACACTTGTCCAAAATCAAACTTGGACTTTCGTACCTCCTTCGGCAAATGCAAATATTGTTGGCAATAAATGGGTGTGTCAAACTAAATTTTGCGCCAACGGCTCGGTTGACAGATTTAAGCTCGATTAGTGGCTCGATTAGTGGTCTTATCTTTACCCCTTCAACAGAAATGGTTAATGCATCAACTTGACGTAGCAAATGCATTCTTACATGGTAAGTTATCTGAGACAGTTTATATGTGTCAACCAAAGGGCTTTGTAAATCCAGATATTCCTCATTATGTTTGAAAGTTGCAGTGTGCTCTATATGGTCTCAATCAATCACCGCATGCATGGTCCCATCGTCTTGCCTGTTTTCTTCTTGATCTTGGTTTTCAGCAATGCGTCTCAGACCATAGCATCATCATCTTTCATTCAGCGTGTGATTGCATAATTCTTTTGCTTTATGTGGATGATATAATTGTTGTTGGCTCGTCCAAGTCTTTTATATCTCAGTTAATATCTTCTATAAGTTCAGAATATCAGTGAAAGACTTAGGCCCTCTTAATTACTTTATTGGATTGAACTAAAGCATAATTCCTTAGGGTTGCTATTGGTACAATATCATTATATTGTTTCTCTTCTTTATCATTTTAGGCTAGAGAAGTGTAAATCTATTCTTACTCCACTCCATAGCAAGCTTGATTGGAATTCCCCTTCTTCGCCTTTGCTTGAAGATCCTTCTTTCAAATGTTTGGGAGCCTACAACACTTATCCTTCACTCGGCCAGACATTGAATTTGCTGTCAACCTTGCTTCTCAGTTTCTACACTAGCTGAGACAATTACATATTCAGGCAGTAAAACGCATCTTTAGGTACCTAAATGATACAAATGATTGGGGCTTACAGTTGTACAAAAAATCTGATCTTGCTGTTAGTGTTTATTGTGACTCAGATTGGGCTGGTTGCTTTGCCACATCTGATTTTTGGATTTTTCTTGGCTCCAATCTCATTTCTTGGTCCTCTAAGAAACAACCTACAGTTGCACGTTCTACTACTGAAGCCGAGTATAGAGCTCTTGCTGTTGCTACTGCCGAGGCTACACGGCTGCAATACATTCTTCATGATCTTGGTGTTTTTCTTACTTCCCCTGTCTTCGCAAAGTGTGACAACATTGGAGCAATCCACCAAGTGCATAATCCAGTTTTTAACTCTCGTACTAAACATATTGTTTTGGATTATTTTGTCCGTCAAAAGATAAGTCACGATGACTTAGTAGTATCTCATGTTCATGATTTTGAGCAACTTTTCGATCTGTTCACTAAAGTTTTTCCCTCTAGCCATTTTCGTGAGCTCACTGCCAATCTTCACGTTTATTCTTCCTGTCCAGATTGAGGGAGGGTGTTGGAAGTAACTTATTATGTACTAGTTGTAGTAGAACTCTATTTTGTATTTACTGTTGTACTTATCATTTATGTAGATATATGTTGTAATTTCCCTAATATATACTGGAATATAGAATGAGCAAAGCTCACGGTTCACCCTTCGCTTTATCTCTTTCATCTTCTTGATGATCTCCGATCATCATCTAGGCAATCTTCATTATCTGGATAGTCCTCAACTACACTCAAGTTTTATCGTTCTTGTTTAGATATTTTATTTATGTATTTTGTTACTCTTACCTAGTTATTTTTGCATTCTTGCTTATTATTTGACGTTTCTATTAAGTATTTTAAATTAAATTGCATTAGATTGATTGCTCAATTTGCCTATTTATTTTAACATTATTTCTCTATTATGTTTGTGTATTTCGTGTCTACGAAGCAACAAATATATGGCAGAACCAAACTCTTTTTGGAGAAAAGTTTTGAGATGACCTGGTTCCTGTAATCCACCCTCTTGATGAGCTTTAATCATCATTTGGACTAGGTCCAAGTTCGATGTTCATATTTTGATATTTTATGTAGGTATTTTGTCACTCTTTCCTAGTTGTTCTTAGTACTTCTACTCTATTGTTTGATGTTTCTATTAGGTATTCTAAATTATATTACATTGATTGATTGTTCAATGTTCCGCCATTCAAGTAGTGTTATTTTATTTAGATAATGTTTTTGTTCTTGCTTTGCTTTTATAACATTCCTGATTCGCTACTTTATCCAATTTTTAGGTATATTCAATTAATTTGAATTGATTGTTCAATTCTATGTTTTTTTTTTTGGTTGAACTAGGGGGCGCGAAGGCCCATTTATTGAATAAATAAAGACATCTTACAAATAAAAACCGGATGGCCCAACCCATCCAGGTAAAAATCAAACCCTAAAATATAGGGATATCTAGATGCTTCCCCCACTTTCGTATCTTAACCATTAAGTGTCCAATGTGGCCTTTTATTTTCCGCCTGGTCCAAAGATTCACGCATGTTCTTGTGGTTTTCTTCGTGCTCTGCGTGATGTCTAGGTAAGTAGGACTCTCTTTCTCCATTACAGCTTTTCCATAGTTGCATGTTTGATGGTGTTTTCTTTTAGCACGCCCTGTGACGCGCCGCTTGGCCTCCCCATTTCCGTTTGCAGAACAAGCTTTGCATCACAATCCACCTTGATTTGTAAGTCTCACCTCCGATTGCCCGATTTTCCAAAAGTTCAACCACTGTTCTAACCTTTTCTTTGATGCAGCGATTGATATACTTTTTGTCACACCCTTGAGGTATTTACATGCCACTCCTGATGCTGACTTTGTGGATCTCCTTTTTGATGGATACATGGTCTTTTTTGGCATGCCGTTTTGCTCCAGATAAGTTGTTATGATAGTTGTGTTTATTTGGGAAAACCTCAATGTGAATATTCCTTGTAGAATAGGGGACATAGATTTTTGTAAATGCATCCTATTATGTATCTCTTTGAGAAAGTTTGGTGTTACCGATGTCAATATCATCCAAACCTATGTTTTATTGATATGCATAAGAATGGGATCTGCTATTTATCTATGTTGAGAATCCTCCTAGCCATGTTGGCAATTCTGACAAAGTGGAGAACTGTTATATGCCCTCTGATTTAGCAGTATTAGCTATATAATCCACCAAAGTGTTTGTATCTCTGAAAATGTGATACACTTGAATGTTGATTGTCTTTGTTATGCATTGAATTTCCTCCACTATTTGCACGTTTTCCCATGGGACGTTTCACTCCATTAAAATAATTTTCTGTAATCCTAGGGAATTTGTTTCTAGTATAAACTTCTCATGGCCTTGTACTTTGCAGTACTGTAAGACCCTCAAGATAGTTGTAGCTTTTACATATATACTGTTAACTATCCCTATGTATCCTGATTCAACATAGATAAGGTTGCCAAGCTCATTCCTTAGGCAAACCCCATATGAACTGATGTCTGAATTTCCTTTACTAGCTCCATCAATATTTACTTTCACCCAACTAGAATTAGGGGCCTTCCAATTGACAACCTTGCATTGCAAGGCAGGTCTCTGCCTTTAAAATGTCAAAGCAACCATTCCAAGACATGGAGCCAGTTTTCAGTTGTGGATAAATTACTCTGATTAAAAAATATGTTTTTGGTGCATCCATGTAGCATCCTTTTATATGATGTTCGTTTCTCATGCCTTATGTTGTTCCTATTTTTTCACAATTGTCACAAGATAATAGCAGAGTTTGACCTTAGAATCCTCTTCGCTTTTAAGCCATCCACATAGTTCCACCATTGTAAAATGGTAGCTGCTAGGTTTGGACCAGCCATATGAAAACCTGCACATGTAAAAAAGTACCTCTATAGCTATGGGGGCTGTTAGAAAAAGATGGTCCGATGTCTCCTCCCTCCATTAAGACAACACTAACACCTGTGGAGATATGCCCATCCTTCTTAGGATGTCATCAATAGGGATCCTTCTCTTCAACACCCTCCACATTAGAAAAGCAATCTTGTGAGGAAGATTGCTATTTCATACCATTGTATAAAAAGATTCTTTCTCTTTTTTCAGCCTTAGGAGCTGATAGGCAGATTTAACTGAGAAGGTACCATTAGAGTTGCATATCCACCATGCCTTGTCATTTATGCCTTCTATTTCTGGCTTAATGTCTGTAGTGATGTATTCAACTGTTTCTGCTAACAGACATTTTTCCAAAGCTTCCCCTCCCCCCCCAGACCCTATTGTGGTCAACTCTTTCTTACTTGTATTTTATTTGTACTAGTTTCTTGACACATAGAGCATGTGTATTCCATACTTTCAATAAAGTCACAAATGATCAATTTGAGCTCAAATAAAAATACAAATTATAGAAGTCTAATAGGAAGAAAATAAAAAAAATAGAGAAAAAAGATACAACATACACATTCTTCTTAGAATTATTATCATAATAATATTGATGAAAAAAGAGAAATATAGAATCAATACAGATTTCAATTGAATTATGAATCAAATAATAAAATAATAACGATATAAACACTTCACTACTTTATTTATAAAATGAAAAACCTTGGGTAGGGATTACATGAAACCAAAAAGATGGATTATATAGATAAGAATGGCGGAATACAATAAGATATCTTAAAATTTCAAATTAATTATTTGAAGGTTATGAATATAAAAAGTGTGGGTATAGTTTCAAACTTTCCTGATGTAAGTTCACTGTGTACGATTTCGGAATTTATGTAAATGCCCTATCTTCAAAGGTAGCTACTGACTTAAGGTATCCCCTTATTATTGACTATTTTTATCACCAGGATTAGTGACTTTTGAGTATGGTAGTAGTTTAAGATCATATCCTTAATTAGGAGTAGGGGTTGGGGGAGGGGTGGTAAGTGCATCATAGGAGTTCCTACAATGTGAGTTGTCTTTGAACATGGGGATATTGAAGGTGTAACAACTCATTTTTAGATAGAAGTCCCACATCGGCAAAACATGGAAGAGATGCTGAGTATATAAGTAAATGACCCTTACCTACTAGTAATGCATTTTAAAGTCGTGCGAATCCAGGTCCAAAGTAGAGAATATCACTAGTGGGTTGGGTCGTTATAGATGGTATCAGAGTCGCTTCATTGTCAGCCTTGTCAATGTGGGTCAGAGTTCAACTAAGTTTAGATAAATCTCGATAAGGCGGGATAAATCCCAGTGCTGAGTCTAGGCGAATCCCATACAACAAGGCAAATCTCAGTGAGGATGTTGAGTCCATAGAGAGGGTGATGAAACAACCCATCTTTATATAGAAGTCCTATACTGGCAAAACACATGAGAGATGTTAGGTAGTTAAGTAAACAATCCTTACCTACTAATGACACGTTTTAAAGCCATGAGGATCTAGGCCCCAATTGGACAATATCACTAGTGGATTGGGTCATTACAGAAGGGGAGGTCATTCAAGTTAGTGAAGATTCTTAAGAAATGCAAGATCAATGTAGCTTATATCTAGGAAAACATATGTAACACTTCGTGAATTCTATGTCAAGAATTTGAATAATTCGTTGTGTAGCTTATCAAATGGGAACATATGATATCCTACTCATACCTGTTTGTTAAGGTCCATTCCCAAGTTTAAGAAGAGTACATGTGTGTAGATCCATTCCTAAGTGTGAGAAGTGTATTGTGATTTAGGGTCATAAGGGATATCTAACACTAAGTTCATAGCTTCCGTATCGGTTGAGTTTCTCCATAAGATCATGGAAAAGTCAGCTTCTAATGGCTATATCTCTTACATAAAGAGTCAAATTCAAATGGCCATATCTCTTACAATATAAAAATTTTAGGTGACCCACGACCTATCAAACTAACATATTGTGATTCTTCTTCCCAACACTTCTAATTGTTCATTAATTTGAGTTTGGAGTAGAAAGTTATACTTAAACTAGAAAATTTAGTGATGACATTAGACCATTAGATGAATCGCCGAATAGATTGGCATATTGCCAAAATGCATCACCAAAGTGGCCCAAAAACTTCCAAAACCTATTAATTTCAGTTCCATTTTGATGGCCCAAAAACTTTCAAACACTACTAATTTTGGCGATCTAAACTTCCACTTTGGTGATTGTTAAGTACATACATGAACTGATGTGTGTTAGTATGTTAATGTTTTGATAATGACAAACTTATTTAAGGACCAGGTAAACCTTTAGGCTACTTTACTAAAGTGAGTTATGGGAAATAGTCTGTAAAGCTGTTGTAGTTGGTGAGATGTCTATCAAATGCATACGAAGAGACCATTGGTCCATAACATGTACCCACAACAGTATAAAAGAAAGTTGTCTAAGGTAGAAAAATAAGTTTTTCAAGCAGTCCTAAAATAGAATATTCTTGTCTTGAAAAATTTCCTCCTTAGCTCCTTGTGCATTAAGACACAGATACTCCAAACGAAGGACCTGATAGAAGACCTTTGTCATCCTCTAGTCTGTTAGAGTTATGTCAAGTTCCAAAAGATTAATATCACACCTAAGATATAAAGGTAAGTGATTCACATATATTTTAATGTGTTTAGAGCTATGTAAACCTTTGAGACAGTGTTGAAGTCTAAAGGTTAGGTTGTTTCCTAGTCTATCTGCATATAGGTTATTGGTTTAGACTAGAATTGGTTTTTGGGTACTTTTTGCTTGTGCTTGTGTACAAGTTGTGTTGTAAGCGAAGGTAGAGAAATAGCTTGTGTGTTGTATTTATTTACTTTGCTCTTTAGTGGACTTGGAGTTGGTAAATCCTGTTGTGACAGACCGTGGTTGTTTCTCTCTTGAACAAGGAGTTTTTCCACGTAAAAATCCTTGTTCATTTATCTTTCATCATTTACCTTCTTCAAGTTTTTAGGTTATTGTACTTAGAGAGACAAAATCCTTTAATAGGCTAGGAGCAAGTTAACTCAATAATTAGTATCAGAGTAGGAATCTCTATCAGGTTCACACCTTGAGATTTTCTGTGAAGATGGCTGCTCCTCTTAACTTGGAAGAGGGTCAATCATCCACAAGACCACCAAGATTCAATGGCAAGTACTATGGCTGGTGGAAAGGTTACATACACAATTTCTTAATGGCTGAAGACAGTGAACTTTGGGACATCGTTCTAGATGGACCATATGTTCTAATGATTGAAGTAAAGGAAGGTGATATTACCAAGTTTGTACCAAAAACTAGTCAACAAAACACTAAGTTGGACAGGAAGAACATAGAGAAAAATTACAAAGTAAAAAAATTGATTGTGTGTGGAATAAGGACCTAAGGAATACAATCGGATGTCTGCTTGTGAATCAGCCAAGGAAATCTGGGATTGTTTGAAAAATGCTCATGAAGGAATTGAAGAGGTGGTAGAGTCTAAGGTAGACAAGCTGACATCTCAGTATGAGGATTTCATTATACATGAAGGAGAAACCATAAAAGACATGGAGACTAGGTTCTTAGCAATAACCAATGAACTCAAGTGCTTAGGGGAGCCCATAAGTCAAAGCAAACATGTTCGAAAGATTTTGAGAGTTCTTCCCAAATCGTGGGAAAGCAAGGTTGATTCCATCACTGAATCGAAGGACTTGAAAACTCTGAAAATGGATGTTCTCATTGGCATACTTCGTACTCATAATTTGAATAAGAAACATGATACTGCCAAGAGAGAAGGGAAGAAGTACCAAAACCTTGGTACTGAAAACCGTTTAGAGCAATGAGGAGATAGATAATATAGATATGACATATATAACCAACAAGTTCAATTAGTTTGTCAGAAAAAGTCAGATATGACTAAGAAGGGAAATATTAGTAAGTCCTATGGAAATGGTGACCTATGTCATGGCTGTGGCAAACCAGGACACTTCATCAGGGAGTGTCCTCAAAACAAAAATGATTATAAGGATGTGCAAAAACTTGGGAAGGATAGGAGGACAAGTATAAGAAGAAGGCTAGTACTGACATGGTGACATATGTCATGGCTGTGGAAAACTAGGACACTTCATCAGGGAGTGTCCTCATAAATAAAATGATTATAAGGATATGCAAAAACTTGGGAAGGATAGGAGGAAGGACCAGATTCCATATAACTACAAGAAGAAGGCTAGTATTGACAGAATCATGATAAAAGCACTAGGAGTCTGGGAAAATTCTTCTAGTGGACCTGAAGAGGAAGAACAACATGAAAATTCTTCTATGTTTATTTTAAAGGATGATGAGGAGATCTATGATGAACTGTTTGCATTTATGGCACAGTCAGATGATGAAGATGATGATGAAGAGGTAACACTGCTAGATCTTAAACATAACTTAGATCTTTATTCTACTAGAAAGTTGAAAAAACTTGCATGTGTGCTCATGGACTCTATCTATGAACTAACTACTGAGAAGAACCTTTTAAACAATAGTTTAGATGTGTCTCAAGATGAAAAAATCACTCTGACTACTCATATATCAGATCTTGAAGTTAAAGTTGTGGCTTTAGAAACTCTAAAGGATGAACTATTGAAGTTGATGGACTTTGGTGGACAATCTGATGCTAAGTTAAAGAGAAAGATTAGTGAGAGTGAACTTGCATTGGAAGAAAAACTAAAAGAAGGCTTAATTAAAGCTAAATTTAGCCTTGGCAAGAAACACGGTGATGGAAAAGGACCTGATGAAAATTAAAGAAGACTTAAATAAGTCAATAAAGTATTGGGAGATATGTTATGTAGCTAGAGTTCTGAAAAAAAGGGTTTGGGTTATGTCAACAAAACTGATCCTCCCTACAATCCACATAGCAAGTATGTGTCTGTTGCTGATAATCTTTTATGCTTGCATTGTGGGAGATATGGTCATTTCAAAGAGAACTATGAAGTTCTGAGGAGAACTTTGAACAAACATAAGTCTGCTTGCTCAGAAAAGAAAAATGTGAAGGAGGGAATAGTCCATAAGCCTAAACAGAGGATCGGAGCTCTGCCCCTCTGGACCAGAAAATTGTGATTAGGCCTCTATTTGCCTTTTGGGAGCTCAAACTAAAATGGGTTCCTAAGACTAACTCTTGATCACGTGCAAGAAAAGTCAGGAGGAAGTAGTTAGTGCTGACAAATGGATAGTGGATGCTCAAAGCACATGACAAGGAGGACTAAAACCTTTCTCACAATGATTGAGTTGTAAGGTGGTAGTACCTCACTTCGTGGAGGTAAAGAAGGCTCAAGAGGATTCAACTGACTTATGGCACAGGAGACTTAGTTTGTCAGTCCCTCTCCACTGAACAAGTTGATATTCAAAAACAAGGTTCCTGGATTATCTAAGGATCAAAGTAGAGATGGAAAGAAGTACATTTTGGTGGTGATGATAGTGAAAATAATGATGACACTACTCGATCGCTAACCTAATGAGGTTGAAATTTGAGTTGATTGATTGAGCATTCAGAATTGAGTTGATTGATGAGTTGGGAATATTCTAGTCTTGAGAGGAGTGTCGAGCACTGAGCTGGGAGTGAGTAAAGATATACTATAACCCACAGGATTACGTTGCCAGCATAGGATAGTTGTACAATATGTTCTGGGGACTCTTCTCCCAGATGATGGACATTTACCATGGATCCATGAGAGAGTTGGTCATCTTTTACCATGGAAACTCTAGGACGAGCGTGGTAATGGTGTCACCTTCGTTGTGCATCACCAAACTAAAGGTAGTGGTATTGGATGTCGATTAAGAGAAACTCCTAAGCAAAAACTAATTGAGCATGATATTTTTAACTGAGTTTATTTTACTGAGGTTATTTTAAAAGCATGATTTATTTTAAATTTTCATATATTGAGTTGAGCATGAGTTGTTTGAGTCGAAGTGAGTAAGTTGAGCTTTATTTTCTTGTGCCATTTTACCTACCAATGTATTTCACGTACTAGCATTTATTTGGAATTGCATCATTTCATGGTCCAGATACAGGTGATAGAGGACTTCAGCCGGCGCATTGTTGAGGTCTAAATCAGTGCATTCCAGAGTTAGTGAGCCTTCCTTGCTTTTTGGAGGATCTCTTTTATTTCCTGTTTTGACTTAGTGCTTTCTTTACCTGATTTAAGGTATCCATGGCCTGTCATGGTACTATCTAGATACTTGATTAGAGTCTTCATAGACATTAAGTAAAGGATTTGTTGAGTATTTTGTATTTCCAAACATATTCATTGGAAACTATGTTTAGTAGAGCTAAATTCATTCATATGATGTTTGTTTCATTTGAGTATCTTTTTTGTTGTTGAGTTGTGACGATGAGGCTAGGTGGTTCTCTTTGGGAATCAACAATGGTTCTTCAAGTGCTGGCCATGCCAAGGATTCCCTCCCAGGGTGTGACAAACTTAGTATCAGAGCACAGAGTTCAAGTATCCTAAGGAATCTATGAAGTCGTGTCTGGTAGAGTCTTGTTTATGGGTGTGTTGTGCACTACAATTTATAAGCAGGAGGTTATAGGACATTAGGAAGGGTTACAATTCTTTCGTATTCTAAATTATGTTATAGAGTTAAACACTATGAAAGCTCTTTTCTAATCCGTGCGTTACGCATTTGCAGAACTGTGACCATGCCTCCAAGAAGAGCTGTTAGAAGAAGAGGGCATCTGGTTAGACAGAATGCTAACTAACTTGAGCCCCAGGATCATGATGAGCCCATTACCCTAGTCGTGCCTAAACAGCCACCACAACCTGACATCTTAAATGATAAGCTTCGCCAGGCCATCCAGATCTTGGGCTAGGCTATGACAACACCTGCTGCTAGACAAGGAGCAGGTAGATAGGATGCACAGGAAGCATCAATTGTGCGAGAGTTCTTGAGGATGAACTCACTTAAGTTCACAGGATCTATGCCTATTGAGGATCCTGAGAACTACATTGATGAGCTATAGAAAGTATTGCAGGTGATGCATGTGACTGAAGTTTAACAACCCATCTTGAGATGAGAAGCTCCACATCAGCAAAACACAAGAGAGATGTTGGGTACATAAGTAAAGGTCTAGTCCATATATTGTGAGGCGCCTGTTGGGGTGAGCCCAAAGGAACAAATTCGTGATGGGATAGGCCCAAGAGCGGACAATACTTTACATGTTGGGCCAGGTCGTTATAGGTGGTATCAGAGTCGCTCTTGTATCAGCCTTGTCGATATGGGTCAGAATTAAATTTAATTTAGGCGAATTCTGGTTATGCAGGGTAAACATCAGTGCTAAGTCGAGGTAAATCCCATGCGGTGGGGAAAACCTCAGCGAGGACGCTGATTAGAAGGGTGTGTATATAACAACTCATCTTAAGATGAGAAGTCCCATATCGGCAAAACACAAGAGAGATGGTAGGTATATAAGTAAAGGACTTTTATATACTGTGAGGTGCCTTTTAGGGTGATCCTAAAAGAATAAATCTGTGACGGGCTAAAGTCCAAGAACGAATAATACTTTACAGTGAGGTCATTACACATAGTCCCTATCGACAGTTTATGTGAGGGACTATTTCATCTTATCTCGTCCTTTTCTAATCAAAACTCGGTCGTTTGGGGGTTACCTTAAGAACCTTCATAGTGACACATGCAAATTCTCTCTACACTCACATACTATAATCAGAGAAAAGCAATTAGGGTCACAAGAGAAGTGCTAGGGCTGAAAAGTTTCTTCAATTCTTCCGGAGAAACTTCATGCTTCAGTTATGTAAGGCTCCCAAAGGTTGTTTTAAGTTCATATTAATATCTATTGACTATCTATTTCCACTTAGATTAAACTATGAATTGAGTTCAATCTTTTTTTTATTTTGATTAAATTCTTTGA
Source organism: Solanum medicagineum (assembly GCA_026153255.1). Lineage (NCBI taxonomy): Eukaryota > Viridiplantae > Streptophyta > Magnoliopsida > Solanales > Solanaceae > Solanum > Solanum medicagineum. The sequence continues at coordinate 11,851 of JAPFFP010061334.1, read as the reverse complement.
ACTATGCATATATTATTTCTTTGGAGTGAATTATTACACTGCAATACTTTATTGTCAAATTAAGTTATGACGTCAAGACATTTTGCTCATTTATTTAGAACTATAAGGAAATCATGTAAAACTATCAAGTCTAAATTATCAGATGAGTCGAAGAAGTATCCTAAGTTGTAATTTCAGCATGAGTTGTACAAGAAGCCTATTTACATTATTTTTAGCATACGCATGAGTACCCTTACAATATGACTCCTCACTTGCCTCTGAGAAGACCTATGAGTTGGATGAATAAGTTAAGTTTGTCCCTATTAGATGGCTTTAATAGCATGGGCAAGAAGTATCATGATGGAGCTAATACAGATGGTTGTCAAATAGAGAAATTCCCCAAGTTAAAGTATATTATTTTCATTTTATTGAGTTATGTTTATCTATGCATGAACTCAAATATTTCATTTATATTGTATTAATTTTGTTACTGAGTTATTTTTGAGTTGAGCATGTTATCTTGAGTTTTATTTTGGGACATTTTCGTACATCCCATGTACTAACATATTTTGGGCCTGCATCCTTTTATAATGCAGACATAGGTGATAGAAGAGATCCTCAATAGGCGCTCCGTTGAAGATCCAACATTCCTAGTCAACTAATAGTGAGGCCTCTTTGTAGTTTGAGGCACCTTATGTCTTTAATTTTCAGTCATTTTTAACCCAGTTATAGTAGTCGTGTGCCTGTCCCAGAGTCAGTCCATAGACGCTTCATAGACTAATGTATGCAGTGTTTCAAATTACTCTTTCAGTTTGCTCTTGAGACAACTTTGAGATTCTTAAACATTATCAAGACTTTATTAAACTTTGTGGTATATTAAGTTCTAGCCCATTTTTAATATTTAAGTCTTCCGCTGACTAAAGTAGCCAGGACAAGTAGTTTACTTGAGGCCAAAAATGATTTTCAAGTGCCGGCCAAGTCCAAGGTAAAGACTTGAGGCGCGACATTATTTTTGCAATGTTTTTTGATAATGATAATAGCTAGGAATATTTATTTTATTATTAAACTATTGTTTAACGTTGTTAGTTGGATTATGTATTGTCTTTCGTGATTGATTCTCCCCGTGATAATTTAGTGTGGGTGCCTCTAATGGAGTTACGAATTGTGATAATTTCACTCAAGTTAAAAAGAAGATGGCCCAACTTTATTCATTTCAACAACTCTTACATTCACTTTGAAAACACCCATAGTCAGATACCTTTTCCTTACTTGCTAATTACAACTTTTTCAAAAATAAAACACACTTAAATTTATTTTTAACAGAAGTGCAGTAGAAACTAAATTGATGCAATTGAGAGCAATATTAAGAGACTATTTTTAGAAAATTGTCCTCAGACATTTTTTCCAACTCCTTGAAGATAGTCTCATCTGGACCTGCAGCAAAGGAAGCAAACAATCCTTTGTTAGCACAAACATGATAAGCATCTCCTAAATCAATCCATCATTCCTTGTAGTTTTCCAACAAATTTGTAACAACCCAACTCGCTAGTGATATTGTTGGCACGGCTTTAAAACGCGTCACTAATAGGTAAAGCCTGTTTACTTATATGCCCAACATCTCTCCTGTGTTTTGTCGATGTGAGACTTCTCATCTTAGATGGACTGTTACAAAATTACATTTATAAAGTATGGCACAAAAGTTATGATTTAATTTTGTATTTCATTACTGAAATACTTTTTAACTTTGTAATTACATTTTTCAGAATATATAGAATGATCTATTATGAAATAAGGGGTAGTTTGCTATGATGGATGAGGAAGGTTAATCACGAGATAACTTTTTAGTAGTGCTAAATTCATTTTTTGGCTGCAAAGGTTGGGATAACTTATCTCAGGATTAACAATTACTCCTGGGATAAGTTATCCCAGCCTGGGGATGGAATAATAATCCCAGGATAGTTTATCCTCGGATAAAGTATGTAAAAATTCAAAAATACCCCCTTTAGACTCTCTTTTATACACTATTTTTATACTCATATATATTAACATAATTTTTAATAATATTTATAATAACATTCACAACCTTAATAATTGTTATTTTTATGATAACATATTTTTTAATCAAAAATTACATTTATTAAATACAATTTCTATTTATAAATATATTATAAATTGAACTTATTTTTCTAATACTTATGTTTATTTATATTTTGATTTCTCTTAAAATGTTCACTTTACTATTAAATTTCATATATTTAATTGAATAATGTATTCCTCACTTAAAAATTGTATTCTATATATTAATTAAAATGTAGATAACTTTAAAATTTAATAATAATTTTTCACTTTAACAAACTTATATGAAAATTTTATTTTTAAGCTAAATAAGATGGAAATTTTATTTCTAAGCCAAATGGGATGAAAGTTTTATTTTTTAAGCTAAATAAGGCGAAAATTTTATTTAAAGCTAAACAAGATGGAAATGTTGTTTTTAAGTTAAGTAAGATGAAAGTTTAATTTTAAAAACACACGACATAATCATGAAAATGCATACACAAAATTATTTACGTTACATAGGATGAAAATTTTATTTTAAGAATGAATAGCTAAAGCTCACAAAGAAAATATTAAAAAAACACTAAATAAGGTGGAGGGTATTTTTGTAAACAAACAAGTTATTCTTAGAAATCATGCAATGAATAGGATTTTGAAGATGACAAACCAAACAAGCAATAAAAATTACTCTCAATATAAGTAATCCCATCATAACTTATCTCACCATAACTATGTCACGCCCTGAGCCTACACCCCGGACGTGGCCGGCACTCGAAAATCATTTCTGGTCCCAAGCGAATCACTTGGCCTGACTACTCACTCAGCGGAAGACTTAATAATGATGGAAAAGGCCATAAAAGCAATATGATAAGCTAAACTGTCTGCATAACTAAATATGAAAACATTTAAAGCAACATCTGAATAATTGAAAACTAAATACTAATCATACAATCTATGGAACCTCTACTAAGCTGTCTGAAAGGACTACTAAGACAGGCCACAAGCAGACAAAACTGAAATAAAACTGAAATGACCAAATATGACATGAACTAAAGAGCCTCGAACTGAACAGAGGCCTCACCACTGTCTGGAAGCTAGTAAGTTCTCGACGGAGCGGCTGCTTAGGAACTCGGTCACCTGCGTCTGCATCATAAAACGATACAAGTCCTAAGGACGTTAGTACGTGGAATGTACTTTATGTAAGATGGTCAAAACATTTAAACCAGAATACCATAATATATAATGAAAAAAAACATAATCATAAGGCTAGTAGGCTGAAAATAACATGCAAAACAATAATATGCTGAAAGTAGTAATAAAACATAATTTTCTTAGCTTGGGGAGTTTCTCTAAATGACAACCACCACTATGAGCTTTGTGGTGATACAGTATCTTGTCCACGCTGCCAGAGCCGTCCCATACTTTACCAGGGTAGGGGATGAATAACTAGGGGAGTGGATCCATCCCAAAACTAGATCATCTCAATGGCTAATGAGGAAGGTACTGTTGTACAATCCTATCCTATGCTGGCTATATATTTTATAAGTTCGAGTAATTTATTCTACTCTCACCCATATTGGTGCTCAATACTTCTCCCAAAATACTTACGTAGCTCATACTTAAATGATCATAAGTTCTTGAAAATCTGGATTTTTCTTGGGACTTAGCCCAGCTTACTACTTAGCTTTCTCAACTGACTCTTTAACATTATTGAATGTGACATCCCATAACTTTATGCTCTTGTATATTCATGTTTCAAGCCACATTTGGTTAGGTTGGGGGTGTACTTGATTCATGGGACACTCCTAGTACCTAAACAAGTTCAAGACTTACCTCCAAGTTGAGTTTTGGGTGTTGTTTCATTTAAGGGTCAATTTTAAACTATCATAACTCTTAGCACATTTGGTATTGGGTGGAACATGAAATTGAAAATGAAATCCCTTTGAGTTAGCTTCGCAATGCTCTTAGTTTCACCTCATTCTGAGGTCGGATAAAGGAGTTACGATCGTTTTCGTGAGGCCCTCCCGTGCAATGTTGTCACATGGATTGTTTGACGGCTAGTGTGGCCTTTGACGGGACGTTTGGGGAAGCTGGGGTTGGAAAAGACCATTTTTGGCAGTAAGGAAGGTGGCACGGCCAGTGGTACGGGCCATGTGGCTTACCACTAACTGTGGGGATGGCCACAAGGTGTGCCAAAGGGTGCTTGTTGAAAATTGGGGAAAATGTGGCTGAGGGTGGTGCCACGGGCACTTGATGGGCCGTGTGGAGTAGGGAAGCCCATGGAACTTAGATGTGTGGTGGCCCACAACATGTTTTTTGTCTAAGTGAGGTTGGACGGACCACTACATAGTCCGTGTAACGCCACAAGGTCTATGAAGTGGTCCGTCAAAGTGATGAAATGTCAATTTTTTTCCAAGTTTCCCAACTTCCATTTTTTTCACTAAGGCATTTCACATGGGCACTCCACACGACCCATGGAGTGCCACACGACCAGTGAAGTTTCCAGTCAGATGATACTTTGCCAAAGTTTCCATCCATTCACTTATGGCATCTTCATAAATTTTAATTACTCTAATGCCCTTTTTAGACTATGCTATCTTAACCTTCCTAAAAGACCTAAACAATATTTCAAAAGGATCAAACTCATTACTCTTATCTCAAATATACTCTACTTTCTCTCAAAATCCTCCATCAATCCCAATTCAATTTCAAAGAAGCCCAAGAACAAGATTGGATTCAACGATCATTTCCAAGCCTCTATTCTTCCCAATCTCAATTCCAAGCAACTCTAGACCTAAGGTATGTGGGTTTCTTTCATGGGTTCCTTTCACCCATGATACCCAAGCTTCATTTTCCTAAATTGCATGATTTAAAGTTGAGCTTACAAATGGGTTTACTAGTATGAACATGTCTATGAACTATGTTAAAGCTTTGTAAATTGTGACTATTTTGCTATGTTGTGAGCTATATATCTTGGATCTATTGGAAGTTTTGATGAGGGGTTTTGATGTAAATGCCTTGGGGGTGTTGAAAGATGGTGATTGATGATTTTACAATGGATTTACTTGCATGATTTTATCTCTAAATTGCATGGTCTTATAATACCATTTCATACCCGCCAAGTATTTGATAAAATGTTCGGTCATGGTTTATTGAGGAATTGAAGGTCCCAAGCATGAGATATGATATGAATGATGTTATGATGATGAAATGAGCTTATATATATGATTATTCCTATATAAAATATTGCATTAGAGCCTATGATGAATCCTATATAAAGTGTAGAACTCGACTATGCCCAATCCGGGGGAGCCTAAGAGCCCGGATAACCTACTGAAGGGTTTGTATTTCTCCACCTAGTGATGAGGAGGCATCATCACTAACCTAGATGGAGGTTAGTACTCATCAATCTAGATGAGCGTTATTACTCATCTACCTAAGTGATGGGGCGACATCATCACTAACTTAGATGGGGGTTAGTACCCCTAGACCTAGATGAGGGTTTGTACTCATCCACCTTGGTGATAGGCATTATCACCAATCTAGATGAGGGTTAGTACTCGTCCACTTAAGTGATGGGGCAGCATCATCACTAACCTATCAAAGGGTTATACATTTGGAAATCTAGCTTGGTCTCTTCTTCACATATGATACCCTATACAAGCATGTGTTACTTAAGCATGTTTTGTTTAAGCATTAATCATACATGGCATATTATATATTATGTCTATTGTTTAATATCGTGCATTTGACTATGATGCGTAATTCTTGTTGCATTACATCCTACATACTTAGTAATTTCAAATGTACTAACGCATACTCTATGCCTATATGATGTTACCATGTAGGAACCGAAGATTCATTTGGTCATCATCCTCCTCTACGTGGCTAGTGGTATCCATTCAAGCTAGTTGGTGAGTCCTCATATGCAAGGGCAATATCTATGTCCTTAAGCTATTTATTAAAGACTATCCTTCTTTTTGGTAAACTTTTACTATAAGGGTGAGCCCAGTTGCTTGGCCCCCGTTAAGTCTTATGTTAGAGGTATTGTTGGACAAGTTATGTATAATGCTTAAGCTTTGACTTACTTATGATATTCAAGCTATTTAAATATGAATCTCTCCCATAGTCTCAATTCCTCTTATTTATGTTTCTTACATTGTTTTGCATTGCTTCCGCGACCAAGGGTGTCTAATGATATGCTGTGAGGCTTATTTGGGATTCCTTCGGGTTCCCCATTCGCCGGTCACTTCTAGGCCCTAGGCTTGGGTCGTGACACTGAACTAGTATCTTTCATGTACTTTCAAACATTCTAAATTTCTCAACTAGAGTATCAAGAAGCCTTCAAGAGAACCATTCTTAAAATATATGATATGCTCAGCTATAATGCAAGAATAATTCAAGAAAGACATTCTTTAACTAGTCTTGAACCATAATCTTTTCTTTATGGGTATTCATGAATCCCACATGAATTCATAGGTAATCTTATATACTTTAAAATCTTGAAACCAATACTTTAATAAAAGTTAAAGAATCAAGAATCAGTCAATCAAGAATCTACGCATACGTAGGGAAATCTACTAAACTTTATAAGGTTTTCATGAAATTACTTTAAATCAAGACTTGGGACTTTCAGAAGGAAAACTAAGTCATAATTTTCTAAAGTATTCTAAAAATAATGGATTTAGAATGGCCTTACATACCTTGGGATTAGTTTCTTGGAAAGATTGCAAGAATCTCTAAGCCCTACTACCGAATCTTGAAGTCCTAAGCGTAAGTTCTTGGAAGGGTTTGATTACTTGAACATATGAATGAAACTAATACGTTTTTGGAATCAATTCGTATTAAAAACCGACTTATTTTAGGATATGGGTCATGGGAAAATTTTACTGTACCACTCCCTTTAAAAAAAATGAAACTACCCCATCTACTACACTAGTGCGCGACGCACACTAGTGTGTTTTAGTACAATTTCGTCAATTTTCGACTTTTCAGGATTTTAGTACACCATCTCCCCCTTTTTAGAACACTAATTATATCTGCTTCTGAATGTCTTCTTTCAATTGGAGAAGGATGGGATCCTTGTCTTGCTTTTCTTTCACTTCTACCACCAAGGATGATTCTGATCCATTTCTGACAATGGCCCCGCCTTCGTCAGAAATACTTAAATGATTACTTCAATTTGAAATATACTTTAGAAAAATAGTTGTATTGTACTATGACTTTGCTTTACTATTACTTTATTTTCTTGATTTTAATCTTTGATTTTTCGAATTGGATTTCAAGTTAGTAATTTCGATTTAATCCTTTCTTCGTTTTAAATCGAAAATAGAAGAGTTGAGTAAATCAAAATGATAAAGTATTAGTTAGCCGACAAGGCTGCAACAACAAAGGTACAGACACACACTATATATACATGTCACTCTTATGACTGGAGACTGAAAGGCACTAAAGAACCAACCCAAAATTCAATCTGAACCCCCAAACGGGCTAGTCTGTGGACCTCCTTTGCTAACTCTTTATTTCACCCTCAACATGGGCTGTGCTCCCTATGGTCACCCAGCTAAGAGCATCAGCAATTACATTAGCTTTACCTGGATGATAGAGTATACTCATATCATAGTCTTTCATTAGCTCCAACCATCTCCTCTGTCTTAAATTCAGCTCCTTCTGGCCAAGCACATACTGCAGACTCTTGTGGTCCGTGAATACATCCACGTGCCCACCACATAGATAGTGTCTCCAGATCTTCAAAGCAAACACCACCGTAGCCAGCTCAAGATCATGAGTTGGATAATTCTTCTTATGAATCTTAAGCTATCTGAATGCATATGCTATCACCTTACCTCTCTGCATTAATACAAAATCTAAGAAAACTCTAGAAGCATCACAATAGACCACGAAATATCAACTCTGTCTAGTAGGGATAAGACTGCGGTTGTGGTCAGCCTAGTCTTCAACTCTTGGTAACTCTTCTCACAAGCTTCTAACCATTCGAACTTAGTCTTCTTCTGAGTCAGCTTAGTCAAGGGGGCTAAGATAGAAGAAAATCCCTCTACAAATAATCTGTAGTAACCTCCGCCCCCAAGCCCAAGAAACTCCTTATCTCTGTGGGAGTTGTGGGGCTTGGCCAATTCTTTACGGCCTCAATCTTTTGGGAATCAACCTGAATAGCCTCACCAGCCACAATGTAACCCATAAATGCCATAGACTCCAACCAGAACTCACACTTGGAAAACTTGGCATATAGTTGCTGATCCTTAAGAGTCTAAAGGGTAACTCTAGGATGGTCTGCATGCTTCTCCTTTCTATGAGAGTAGATCAGGATATCATTTATGAACACAATAACGAACATGTCTAGGTACAACCTTAATAGCCTGTTCATAAGGTCCATGAAAGCTACTTGTGCATTTGCTAGCCTAAAGGATATAACTAAAAACTCATAATGACCATATCGGGTTCTGAAAGCTGTCTTGGGAATGTCTTTCTCTCTAACTGTAAGTTGATAGTACCCAGATCTAAGATTTATCTTGGAAAAATAGGTAACACCCAAAAGTTGATCGAATAAGTCATTAATCTTGGGAAGAGGATATTTGTTCTTAATGGTGACCTTGTTCAGCTGATGGTAATCTATGCATATCCGAAGAGAACTATCCTTCTAATGCCCGAAAAGAACTGGAGTAGCCCAAGGTGAAACACTTGATCTAATGAAACCTTTATCTAAAAGATCTTTCAGCTAAACTTTAACTTTTTTAGCTCTGAAAAAGCCATACGATATGGAGGGATGGAGATAGGCTGAACATCTGGAAGAGTGTCTATCCCAAAGTCTATCTCCCTTTCAGGAGGGACTCCGGGAAGATCCTCAGTAAAGACTTCTGGGAACTCATTCACAACTGGGACAGACTGAAGAGATGGTGCTTCAGCACGAGAATCCTGAACTCTAACTAGGTGATGTATGCACCCTTTGGAAATAAACTTTCTAGCTTTGAGATATGAAACAAACTGGCCCTTAGGGAAAACTGAGCTACCCCTCCACTCTAGGACTGGTTCGTTAGGAAACTGAAACTTGACTACTCTGGTTCTGCAATCTACGGAGGCATATCCAATATGAAGCCAATCCATGCTTAGAATGACATCAAACTCTACCATATCTAACTCCACCAAATCAGCTACAATGGTCTTATGATAAATAGATACCGGATAGCCCCTATAAATTCTTTGGGCTAAAATAGACTCTCCAGTAGGAGTAGAAGAAGACATTCTGGATTAACCCAAAACTTCACAGCTACAAATGGGGTTGCAAAAGACAATGTGGCTCCAAGGTCTAATAATGCATATATATCATGAGTAAAGATTTTGAGCATACCCGTAACCACATCTGGTGAGTTCTCTTGGTCATGTCTGGTGCCCATTGCATACAAGTGGTTTATGTCCCTGCTTGTCCCTGCTGTAGAACCCCTATGAAGTGGCTTACCCTGTGGTGATGAAGAGGCTGTCTGTGATCTGGTGTCTCTCATATTATGCTTCCCCATAGGACAATCCTTCAAGAAATACCCCACCTGGCCATATTTGAAACAAATATTTGTGCCCAGAAGTCACTCTCTGGGGTAAGACTTACCACACCTACCATAGGTAGGATAATGGTTTAGTCCTTGAGCTACACTACCCTGTGACTAATTGGATGGAAATTGACCGTGTTGCGATCCCTGCTCATTCTTGACCCTCGGTGCAGGTGCACTAGCGAATAAAGGTGCCGGTCCGGCTGTCTTAGGATAGAAAGATGAGTGACCTCCTCCTCCAGTACCCCTCTTACCCAACTCCTGGCCTGATGTCTTGACCCTCTTACTCCTGCAATCCTCCCTATCCTGTATCTGCTCCTCCTCTACCTGCTGCACATACGTCATCAACCAAGCTATATCCATATCTCCAATCAACATCGCCTACCCTCTCTCTTAGTCATTCGAGAGAGCACGGACATGAAGAGATCCATCTTAGTCCTCATATCTACCACCATAGCTGGAGCGTAATGGGACAGCTGAGTAAACTTGAGGCTGTAATCCCATACACTCATATTCTCTTGCTTCAAGTTCAGAAACTCTCTTACCTTGGCCTGCCTCATCTCTCTGGGAAAGTACTATCCCAGAAAGGCCTCCTCAAACACTACCCAAGTAATTGTTGGCGCCCCTTCTGCCTGACTCCCTTTCTGACCAGAGACTAGCTACCCCTTTGAGTTAGAAGAAAGCCAACTCAACCCGCTCAGTATCAGTTTTCCACATCACCTGGAACACCTTCTGAAGCTCCTCAATGAAGTTCTCAGGATCCTCTTTCACATTGGACCACGTGAACTCTGGTGGGTTCATCCTGAGGAACTCACGAACTCTGGCAGTATCCGCGCCATCATTCCTGCCATCTCCCTGGTGACCTTCCTAGTTAGTGACTGCCTGAGCCAAAGTCTGAATGGACTGGTGAAGCTTAGTGTTAGAAATGTCTGTCTGTTGTGGCTGCTCCACAGGCACAGCTGGGCCTCTAGGTTCCTCAGGAATTCTGCCAGGCTGGTTTGCATTCCTTCTGGCTGGGTGTCCTTTGCCCCTGACTAGTCCGTTAGCTCTGGGAGGTGGCAGAATCTGAAAATACGGCATGAACGCATGAGTTAGAAAGGATTTTATAAAGATATACTCTGAAGTACGAGAGAAAGAATGACAATTAAGGATGACGCTTCCTAATGTCCCGCAGCCTCCCTATTATAGATGTGGCGCGCTTCACATCCATAATACGGACTCTACGAGACACGGTTCCATAGACTCCCTAGGACTCTTGAACTCTGTGCTCTAATATCAAGTTTATCACGCCCCTAGCCTACACCCTGGACATGATCGGCACTCGGAAACCATTTCTTGTCCCAAGCGAACCACTTGGCCTGGCTACTCACTCAGCGGAAGACTTAATAATGATGGAAAAGGCCATAAAAACAATAAGATAAGCTAAACTATCTGCATAATTAAATAAGAAAGCATTTAAAGCAACGTTTGAATAACTGAAAATTGAAATACAAATCACACGGTCTATGGCACCTCTACTAAGCTGTCTGAAAGGACTACTGACAGGCCCCAAGTAGTAGAACTAAAATAAAACTTAAATGACATAAAATGACATAAACTAAAGAGCCTCATACTGAAAAGAGGCCTCACCACTATCTGGAAGCTAGTAAGTTCTCAACGGAGCGGCTGCTGAGGAACTCGGTCACCTGCGTCTGCATCATAAAATGGTGCAAGTCCTAAAGACGTCAGTACGTGGAATGTACTGTATGTAAGATGGAAAAAACATTTAAACTAGAATACCATAATATATCATGAAAAAAATATAATCATAAGGCTAGTAGGCTGAAAATAACATGCAAAATAATAATATGCTAAAAGTAGTAATAAAACATAATTTTCTTAGCTTGGAAAGTTTCTCTAACCGACAACCACCACTATGTGCTTCATGGTGATATAATGTCTTGCCCATGCTGCTAGAGTCATCCCGTACTTTGTTGAGGTAGGGGATGAATAACCAGGAGAGTGGATCCATCCAAAAACTGGGCCATCTCAGTGGCTAATGAGGAAGGTACTGTTGTACGATCCTATCCTATGCTGGCTACATATTTTATAAGTTCGAGTAATTTATTCTACTCTCACTCATATCGATGCTCAATACTACTCCCAAAATACTTATGTAGCTCATGCTTAAATGATCGTAAATTCTTGAAAATCTGGGTTTTTCTTGGGGACTTAGCCCAGCTTACTACTTAGCTTTCTCAACTAAAATCTTTAACATT
>JAPFFP010061333.1:0-50174 GCA_026153255.1 Solanum medicagineum | reverse complement strand
GATATGATATGAATGATGTTATGATGATGAAATGAGCTTATGTATATGATTATTCCTATATGAAGTATTGCATTAGAGTAGAGGCTCAAATGAATCCTATGAAAAGTGTAGAACTCGACCATGCCCAATCCGGGTGGTCTAAGCGCCCGGATAACCTAGTGAAGGGTTTGTACTTCTCCACCTAGTGATAGGGAGACATCGTCACTAACCTAAATGGGGGTTAGTACTCATAGACCTAGATGAGGGTTAGCACTAATTCACCTACGTGATGGGGTGGCATCATCACTAACCTAGATGGGGGTTAGTACTCATCAACCTAGATAATACTCATCCACCTTGGTGACGGTGTAGCATTATCACCAACCTAGATGAGGATTAGTACTCATCCACCTAAGTGATGGGGCAATATCATCACTAACCTACCAAAGGGTTGTACATTTGGAAATCTAGCTTGGTCTTTTCTACACATATGCTATCTTATATAAGCATGAGTTACTTAAGCATGTCTTACTTAAGCATTGATCATACATGCAATATTGTTATATTATGCCTATTGCCTATTGTTATGCATTTTGATTATGATGCCTATCTCTTGTAGCATTGCATCCTACATACTTAGTACATTCAAATATACTAATGCATACTCTATGCCTAAATGATGTTACCATGTAGGAACCGGAGCTTCATTTGGTCATCATCCTCCTCCGCGTGGCTAGTGGTATCCTTCAAGCTAGTTGGTGAGTCCTCATGTGCGAGGGCTACATCTATGTTCTTAAGCTATGTATTAAAGACTATCCTTCTTTTTGGTATACTTTTACTATGAGGAGGATCCCAGTTGCTTGTTTTGACCCCCGTTAAGTCCTATGTTAGAGGTGTTGTTGGGCAAGTTATGTATCATACTTGAACTTTGACTTACTTATGATATTCAAGAGATTTGAATTTGAGTCTCTCCCATAGTCCCAATTCCCCTTATTTATGTTTCTTATGTTGTTTTGAATTGCTTCCGCGACTAAGGATGTGTAATGATATGCTACGAGGCTTGTTTGGGGTTCCTTTGATTTCCCCATTCGCCGATCACGTCTAGGCCCTTAGGTCGTGACAGTTCATCATCTCATCATTCTTACATCACAATCATAATCAACATTCTCAAATCAAGGTTTTAGACTCAATCTAGAGGTTCATTCATTCATACTTTCAAAATTATCATGTAGGGGTTATGCAATATCTCTTGAAAAGTAATCAATTCAAGGAAAACAAGTTTATGATGATCATCAACATATGAAAATATATGTAATGAATATAAATTTCAAAAAAACAAAATCAAGAAATCATGTATGTAGACTCAGGAACTTTCAACTCTTTTCTAAGACCATCTATAGGGCACATGAGAGAACAATCTCATACTTTTAGTTTAGCCTTACATATATGAGAAGAAGCTATCAAAAATCAATTTCCAGAATTACCCTTGAGTTCTTCAATCTTTTGTTGCTCTTGTCTTCTCTTCTCTCAAGCCCTAACTTTTCAATGACTTAGAATGGGGCTTTTGACTCCTTTTACGCTCAAAACAACCTATTTTGATCGTGTTTTGGGTTTACGAGGGGTTGGAAATTGTCTAGAATGCCCTTCATGAATTTTAAGAAAAATTTTCAATTCGAAAAAGCAAGTCCGCGATGCAGACCCGTCTCGCCTTAGTGTCTTTTTTCTCAAAAATTTTTTGAATGAGTTTTCCAATGTCATCGAAAAATTAAAAAATATATAAGTGTCTGTACGTGACAGGGGTGCGAAACGCCTCTGTCCAAATCAACACTGATTTTGTTTCGGATCAAAAAATTATCTTTTGATTCGATGACTCTAAAAAGCGATCTAGACCATTTTTCCACTTAGTTGTTCATGTTGATCGCATATCCGGCTTCGAATTTGCAAATGGGACATAGGAAGATGCATTATAAGCACGTTCCTACTCGAGAGGTATTTCGGTAATTTTACTAGTGCTACATTCAGTGAGGGTCTTTAGTCTCTATTTTCTCACATTATCATACCAAAGCCCCTTGAGCCTATGTTTCAAGCCATGAAAGTCCTATAATGATCCTAGTCCAATTTGTTGAAGGTCTGAGTCATGGGTATAAAGACATGCTTATGGTATTAGACATTATGCATGAATATCTGTTACGAGAGTGAGTAATTTTGCATAGTCCCAATGCTAAACATGGAAACGTCATCGAGTGTCAAATATGAGACTTCTATCTATGAGGGCACTTGCATTGAATTGTAAGTAATAGGCTTATTTAGTGATTGTGCATTGTTGATAATACCTTACTTGTTATAGTTGTGTTGTCACGTGCACCACTTTGTATTGGTTTGCTAAATAACTATCTAATCCTGTTTTGAAAAGTTGGTATGTGTATCTGAGTCTAAAATTTATGTGATGTATGCCATTGAGTTGAAGTCTGTGTGTTGCTGTATTGTCTATATAGATTGAGTTTGTCACTTGGGGACAAACAATAATTTTAAGTTGAGGGTGTTGATGTACTGCTAAAATACAATATTTTTGATGCTTAAAAACTTGAAATTTTGTGTGTTCTCGATGCGATGCTAGTGGATTTTATGTGTTTCTGTGTTCATCTTTGGAGGATTGTAGGTTGGCCCTGATTTGGAGGATTACGGGCCGTAGAGAGGTTTCATAAGGAATTCCAGTGAGGGGCCAAGTTTTTGAAGTTAACTCTATGAAATGTAGATGAGTCATAAAAGAGTTTATGAGTCGTAGAAGAGGATTAGTGCCTTGAGGATCAGAGAATGAAGACTTTCTGAAGTTCATCAGACGAGATCCCCTTTACGGGTTGTAAACCATTTTACGAGTCGTAAAGGTGTGTCATAAAGAGGGAGTCCAGTTTTCAAGCAACAATGTACGAGACCTCGATTACGGGCCTTAAACTTTAATATGGGTCGTAAAGAGCTTTTGTGAGGCGTGCCAAACAGTTCTCCTAAGTAGTTAGGTATTTAAATTTCGATTATTACAAATAGAATTTTAGGTTATTTTTCAAAAGTTCTTATTAGTTTTGATAAGTTTTAACCTAGTACTCAGAGAACTCAATATTTAGAGAGAGAAAATTGTAAGAGAGTCTTTGAGAACGCTTGTGGTTGAATTTGATCTTAAAGCTTGTGATTCTTGTTGACATTGGATTGCTTGTTCTCAAACCTATTGTGTAAGTGTTTAATTATGTCTTCTGAATACATAATTTCTTCATCTACACATAGCATGAGTAGCTAAATCTACAACTAGGATTATGGGAACTGTGAAGAGCTAACAAAGTAAAAATTAGATAATTCACAATTCTTGGAAGGTGTATATGCATGTATTAATTAATTCTATTCATTGTTTTCTAGTGGTGGCTAACATTAGAACCCATCTAGTGTTACTGACTATATCAAGGTAGTAATGAATAGGAAAATAGATAAATTAATAGGATTCAATTGATGTGTTCTCATCTAATCAACCCAATTGGGCCAAGGGGAGGTTATACTGGGACTAATAGGTAATGGTTAGTAATGCACACTATGGAATGGGCCAAGTCGCATAGTGAAATCAATTCTCACCTTTGACCAAAGGGCTTGGTGAACTTAAATTAACGTCCTGCATGCTATTCACTAGACACGAATGTCACGACCCAAGCCTAGGGCTTAGAAGTGACATGGCAAATGGGGAACCCGAAGGGACCCCAATCAAGCCTCTCAACATATCATTACACATCGTTGGTCACAAAAGTAATAAAATAACAACAATAGATAGAAAAAGGGGTAATACGGGGCTAAGGGACATCTTTCATATCATAAACATCAAAAGAAACAAAGGAGTCAAGCTTATAGCATCATTAAATAACTTGTCCAACGACACCTCTAAACATAGAAACCAGCGAGGGCCAAGAGAAGCAACCAGGCTCACCCTTATAGTCAAAGCATATAATAAATAAAAGAGAGTCTATACATAGCATAAATCAAGAGAAGTATGTCCTCGAAGTTGAGGACTCACCAACTTTCTTTGAGAGATATCGCACTAGCCATGTGGAGGAGGATGATCTCCGGTTCCTACATAGTAACATCATGTAGGCATAGAGTATGTATTAGTAAGTTTGAATGTACTAAGTATGTAGGATGCAATGCAACAATAGATAGATATCATAATCAAAATGTATAATTAGGCAATAGGTGAACATATAACAATATGACATGCATGAATGATACTTGAAGTAAACATGCTTATATATATATAAAACATATTATAGTGTAGGAATAAACCATCATTATAGACTAATCAAACTTAGTACTTGGAATCTAAGGTAGACCACCCCTTAGTAGTAATGGAGGTACCAACACCTCAATTGGTTGACGGGCATGACCACCTCCACAGGCATCACCCTTCAATTGGCTATGGTCAACTCACAACACAATATATACTTCTCATGGGATCAGCACATACATAACCTCCTTTCATCATCATAAAGTCTCTTAACTCATATGCCAAGCATTAGGCCTTCAACAACTCAAGATACATTAACCGGACATTTTATCAAACACTTGGTAGGTGTGCATTCCTAGTGTAAAACCATGAAATTAAAGAGTGAAATGATGCAAGAAAACTTAATATAAGACCACGCACCAACACTTGGTAATATCCTCATGTAGCATACGTCAAAATCCTTCATCAAATCTCAAGATAGATCTAAGATTCATAGCTCAAAACATGTTTAAACAGTCAAACTTTACAAAACCCCAACATAGTTCATAGTCAAGTTCATAATAGAAGACCCATAAGTAAGATCAACTTAGAAACATGTAATTCTGGTAAA
The DNA here is from genome assembly GCA_026153255.1 of Solanum medicagineum. Classification (NCBI taxonomy): domain Eukaryota; kingdom Viridiplantae; phylum Streptophyta; class Magnoliopsida; order Solanales; family Solanaceae; genus Solanum; species Solanum medicagineum. Next base: position 45,330 of record JAPFFP010061333.1, on the reverse strand, counting down.
AAGGAAGCTTGGTCATCATGGTTGAAAGGACCCAATGGTTGAAATCCACATTCTTCGACTTTGGAGATTTCCTTGATGAAGATTGGAATGGAGACTTGAAGCTTGGGTGAAATCCTTAAGATCCGGATGAGTTTTGGCACTTGAATTTTGAGGTGAAATATTTGTCTAAGTATTTGAGAGAGAATTGGGGAATGTCTTGTATGATATGAAGGTGAAATATGGCTAAGTATAGGTGTTTTCACGTATGGGAAGACAGACCCAAGACCCAAAAGCCTTGGATCGACTCACTAAAACTGGGAAAAAATAACACTGGTCTGTGATGAAGGGGCGTCGTGGTACCATCGCGGACAAACACTAGATAAGTAAAATTATGGATTTTCAAATTTTGATACTGTTGCTCTAAAATCAGGGTTAAATCCATTTCCCACTCAACTTTGACCCCGATCAAGAATATGAAGTCAAATTTTTGATATCACGCATGGATTTTGAGATACATGGAAATTATGATTCTGGGCACTTTCGAGGCACATTTTCAGGCACTTTTTAGGGTCATTTCAATATCTCCCCCTTGGAACATTCATCCCCGAAGAGTAATCATGATGAAATAATCCCCAAAAATTATGCAATAATTCACTGAAACACCATTTCAAAATCTCAATCATAAGTGCAAAAATTACTATGAACTTGTTAACATAAATATGAATACATGCATATGACATATAGGGATGATACATGAGAGGTGAAATCACATAGAAGCATGAGAGATGAAATCCTAGCTACCCTTAAACTCCAAAGCACAAGATCTAAGCATATCCTCAAGATTTTGGATAGTTCTTTCGGCTTGTCCATCTGTTTAAGGGTGAAAGACCATACTAAGCTTAACCTTGGTACCAAGACCTCTTTATAAGGACCTCCAAAAGTGTGAAGTGAATTAAGCATCATGATCCGATATGATGGAAAAGGCACCCATGCAATCTAACCAACTCATGACTGTACAATTTAGCCTAGCCTTCGGCAGCATAAGTAGTCTTAATCAGTAAGAAATGAGCCGACTTTGTCATTCTATCAACCAACACCCAAATAGAATCAACACCCTTCCTAGTCTTAGGCAACCCAACCACAAAAATCCATGTTTTAATTTCCTCCCACTTCCATGTAGGAATCTCTATATTTTGGGTTACGCTACCCAACCTTTGGTGTTCGGCTTTGACTTGTTGGCAACTATGGAAACAGGATACAAGTTTGGCAAAGTCTTTCTTTATACCTCCTTACCAAAACACATCCCTCAAATATGTATACATCTTAGTAGAACTGGGTGGATAGAATCTTCTTTCTCAAATCATCAAGACAAGGCACACACAACCTACCTTAGTATCTAAGGGCACCATCTCCTCCTTGGGAGAAAACTTCCACCTTGCCATTTATCACCAAGGCCTTCAATTCTAACAAGGAGGGTTTATGATCTTGCTTTGATTTTACCTCATAAACCAAGGAAGATTGTGAACCATCAACAATCGCCATACCACCATTATCCACCTCTTCCAACCTAACCCCCAATCTAGCCAACCGATGGACCTCTCTAGCCACCTCCTTGCCTCCATCTTCAACATGAGCTAAGCTACCCATAGACGCCCTACTCAAAGTATCCGCCACAACATTAGCCTTACGGGGATGATAATGCACACTCATATCATAATCCTTAAAAAGCTCTAACTACTTTCGTCATCTCAAGTTGAGATCTTTTTGAGTGAACACATATCCAAGACTTTTATGATTGGAAAACACATAAGCATGCACCCATAAAAATAATGACGCCAAATTTTTAAGGGAAATACCATGACGGCCAATTCGAGATCATGAGTAGGATAATTCTTTTCATGCACTTTGAGTTGCCTAGAAGCATAGGCTATCACCTTACCCTTTTACATCAAAACACGACCCAAACCAATCGGGGAGGCATCACAATACACAACAAACCCTTCCAACCTTTCCAGTAGAGACAAGTTAGGAGCGGAGACAAGCTTATCCTTCTAGGTTTGAGAACTCTTTTCATACTCAATGGTCCATAAAACTTAGCCTTCTTTTGAGTCAACATAGTCTTGGGAGAAGCAATAGAAAAGAACCCATTCATAAACCCCCGATAGTAACCCGCTAAGCCCAAGAAGCTTCTAATGTCCGATGGGGTCAATGGTCTAGGCCAATTTATAATCACACCCATGTTTTTAGAATCCACCTTAATACCATCCCCGACACCACATGACCTAGAAAGGAAACCTCTTTTAACCGAAATTCACACTTCTTATATTTAGCATACAACTTTTCTTCCCTCAATCTTTGTAGCATTACCCTCAAATGAGACACATGCTCCTCCTCACTATGAGAATAGACCAAAGTATCATCAATGAAAACCATGACAAACAAATCAAGGTAGGGTTTAAAGACCCTATTCATAAGATCCATGAAGATAGCCGGTGCATTGGTCAACCAAAAAGACATAACCACAAATTCAGAATGCCCATACCTAGTCTGAAAGGCCGTCTTGGAAATGTCACACTCTCTCACCTTCACTTGATGATACCCGGATTAAAGATCAATCTTAGAGAAGTGACTAGACCCTTGAAGTTGGTCAAACAAATCACCAATTCTTGGGAGAGAGTATTTATTCTTGATGGTAACCCTATCAAGTTGTCGGTAGTCAATGCACATTCTAAGAGACCCATCCTTTTTCTTCAGAAATACATCGGTGCACCCCAAGATGATTGGTGAGGCCTAATAAAACCATTCTACAATAAGTTCCTCAATTGCTCATTCAACTCCTTTAACTTCGCCGGGGCCATACGATAAAGGGGAATATAAATGGGTTAAGTATCGTGAAGGAGGTCTATACCAAAGTCTATTTCCCTTTCGAGATGAACACCGGGAAAGTCACTTGGAAAGATATCAAGGAACTCATTTACCATCGTAATCGACTCTATAGGAAGGACTTTGGGCTCAACATCCCTAATCCTCACAAGATGATAGACACACCCCTTAGTGATCAATTTTTGGGCTTTAATGCAAGAGATGAACCTACCCTTGAAAACCACATCATGACTCTCCCACTCAAGGATGGGTTCGTTTGGGAGTTGGAATTTGACCCTACGGGTTTTATTATCAATAGAGGCACAATATGCATGCAATCAATCTATCCCATGAATGACATCAAAATAAGCCATATCCAACTCAACAAGATCACAAGGCAATATTTTATGCAAAATACAAATGAGACAATTTCTAAAGACCTTTCTAGCAATAATAGATGCACCAATAGGAGTAGACGCCTCATAAGACTCACACAACAATTCGGGCTCAACAGGAAACGTTTTAGAAATAAGAGGAGTAACATAAGAAAGAGTGGCACCTGGGTCTATCAATGTATACAGATCAAAATCAAAGACATTTAACATACCGATGATGACATCGGGCACCTCATTAACCCCTTGACTCCCATAGAGAGCATAAACTGATTGTGCCTTAGGGCACTACCTTGTTGGCCTCCTCTAACTAAAGGAACCACATTAGCACCCCGATCTTAAGGACGAACATATTTACCCTTGTTGCGATTTCGTGGACAATCAATCATCTTGTGGGCTACTTCCCTACAACCAAAACAAGCTTTGGTATCCTTCAAGCATGGGCCACCATGACACCTACCACACATTGGGCACACGAGTCTAGGTATCACACCACTACCCTCTCGGGGACTCGGGTAGTCATGGGAAAATCTCCCACTAGGAGCATGAGAAGGCCCTTGTCTTTGGTGAAATCGGCCACCCTTGTGACTTTGGAATGTACCATCAAAATGGGTCCTCTTGGCCTCATGACCCCTTCTCTTCCTCAATTTCTCCCCCTCCAATTGTTCGACATATGTCATCAAGCGGGACAAATTCATGTCATTAATTAACGTGGTGGTACGACATTCTTCACTCTCCAAATCAGATACAGCTATCACAAGCTTATTCATTCAATACCTTGAGTCGGCAACCAAGTGTGGAGCATACTTTGAGAGTTGGTTGAACTTGAGAGCATACTCCCTTACACTCATAAAGCCTTGCTTCAAATTCATGATCTCCATCATTTTGGCCTCCCTAAACTCAATAGGAAAGAATTGGTTAAGGAAAGCCGCCTTAAACTCCTCCCATAGAACCACATTGTTCTTCCTCTTCTCCCCTTTCCATTGAGTGTACCATATTTGAGCTACCCCCTTGAGTTAGTAAGCCGCCAACTATGCCTTCTCTTCCGACCTCACACCCATGATAGCAAATACTTTGTGAACCTCATCGATAAATTCTTGATGCTCATCCACCTTAGACCTATTGAACTCCAGTGCATTCATCCTCATAAAGTTACTCACTCAAGATGCCAGAGTAGGAGCATGAGGGGCTTGGTCCCCTTGATTGGCTTGATTAGACACAACTTGAGATAGCAAGGTGAGAGCATCCCGGAGCTCTCCATGAGCCGGTTGTTCTTTGGGTGTGCGGGCACTTCTTTCTCTTATGTTAGGCATGATCTAGCATAGCAAAGAACATTCATTAGAAAGGAAACCTTACCTAACTTCTATAGCATGACATAGAGTAAGAAGAAGGGAAACATTTCTTAAAACGTCTCATAGCCTCTTACTCATAGTTGTGGTGCACAACACAACCATGATAAACACCCAAATCACCGTAGTGTTTTGGATGTCGAGGACTATGTAACAAGCTAGTGCTCTGATACCAAGTTTTGTCATGACCCAAGCCTAGGGCCTAGATGTGACACGACGAATGGTATCATTATACATCCTTAGTCGCGAAAGTAATAAAATATTAATAATACATAGCAAAAGGGGTAATACTGGGCTTATGGACATCTTTATATCATAAACATCAAAAAAGTAAGTCAAGCTCATAATATCATTACATAACTTATCCAACAACACCTCTAAACATGGAAATTAGTGGGGGCCAAGTCAAGCAATCGGGCTCACCCTCACAGTCAAAGCATACAATAAATAAAAGAAAGTCTATACATAACATAAATCAAGATAAGTATGTCCTCGAAGTTGAGGACTCACTGACTTGGTTTGAGAGATATTGCACTAGCCACGTGGAGGAGGAAGATGATCAAGTGGGCCTCCGTTTCCTACATGGTAACATCATGTAGGCATAGAGAATGCGTTAGTATGTTTGAATGTACTAAGTATGTAGGATCCAATGCAACAATAGATAGGAATCATAATCAAAATGCATAATAAGGCAACAAGTGAAAATATAGCAATATCGCAAGCATGAATGATACTTGAAGTAAACATGCTTATATATATATAACATATAGTGTAGGAATAACCATCATCATAGACCAAGCAAACTTAGTACTTGGAATCTAAGATAGACCACCCCTTAATAGTGATTGAGGTACCTACCCCTCAATTGGTTGGACGGATATGACCACCCTCCACTGGAAGTGATTGAGGTACCAACCCCTCAACTGGTTGATGGCTTACCAACCCCATTCAAGATGATTGAGGTACCAACCCCTTAATATTTTTATGGCTTACCACCCCCATCCGATATGATTAAGCTACCAACCCCTCAATAGGTTGATGACTTACCACCCCTATCCAAGGTGATTAAGGCATCACCCCTCAATTGGATATGGTTAACCATAACACAATAGATACTTCTCATGGAATCAACACATACATAACATCCTTTCATCATCATAAAGTCACTTTACTTATATACTAAACATTTGGCCTTCAACAACTCAAGATACATTAATTGGACATTTTATCAAACACTTGGTGGGAGTGCATTCCTAGTGTAAAATCATGCAATTCAAGAGTTAAATCATCCAAGAAAACTTAATGTAAGACCATGCACCAACACTTGGTAATACCCTCATGTAACATACATCAAAACCCTTCATCAAATCTCAAGATAGATCTAAGATTCATAGCTGAAAACATGCTTAAACAGTCGCAATATTACGAAACCCCAACATAGTTCGTATTCAAGTTCATAATAGAAGATCCATAAGTAAAATCAACTTAGAAACATGTAATTCTGGTAAAAAAAAAGTTTAGGCACCATGGGTGAATGGACCCAATGGTTGAAATCCACATACATTGACTTTGGAGATTTCCTTGATGAAGATTGGAATGGAGACTTGCAGGTTGGGTGAAATCCTTAAGATTCAGATGAGTTTTGGCACTTGAATTTTGGGGTGAAATATTTGTCTAGGTGTTTGAGAGAGTATTTGGGAATGTCTTGTATGATCTGAAGGTGAAATATGTCTAAGTATAGGTATTTTCATATATGGAAAGACTTATATCAAAAACCTAAATGCTTTGGACCGACTCAACATAACTGGGCAAAAATAACACTGGTCCGCAATGGAGGCGCGTCGCGGTACCATTGCGGACAAACATTGGATAAGAAAAATTAACGATTTTCAAATTTTGATATGGTTGCTCTAATATTGGTATTAAACGCTTTTCCCACTCAATTTTGCCCCCTGATCAAGAATATGAAGTTGGATTTTTGATATCATGCACGCATTTTCAGATATATGAAAATTATGATTTTGAGAACTTCCGAGGCTCATTTTCAGGTACTTTTTGGGGTCCTTTCAACAAATTAGATTATCCGGTGATACTGAGTTGGGGAATCATGGGGAACACAATACCATAGTTGCTCTCCATTATTGACTTTTCTCTTGTAATGTTTAGCTTGTTTTATTTTCTTATTGATTATTGCAAAACCTCCTCCCTTTAGGGAATTAAGTTGGTTAGTTGCTCAGATTACAAATTTGTGAATTTTCATAAATCTATGTATTCCATGTGGGATCGACCCTAACCTTGGTTAGGTTTTATATCTTGACAGCGACCACTGTGTCATCTAAAAAGGAGGTGAAACTTGGGCAATATTAGTGGTCTATGGATGTACGAGTATGACCTCTGGTACAATGGAGGCGGTAGTTGTGGGTGCCATTTCTCTCTCTATATAAGTTTGTGGGGTTTTTTCGGCTTAGCAGCAGCAGTGGTGGTAGTGTCCTCAGGATGTGGAGCCTCTACGAACATCTTCACTAGTATGACTGTTGTACGAGGTGCCTGCTGCATAACCATTGGATTCTCATCGGCCTTGATCAGGCCAGCATCCTGAGTCCTTTGAACCTCTATCATTGCATCCACATTAGACAAGATCTCTGCCCCACCTTTATACATAGTTGTTGAACCAAACATGTGAGCGGGATCAAAGTGGACCTCTTTAAAGCGGCTCATATATCTACTCGACTATACACCGAAAAAAATAAATATCATACCTAGCAATTATGCTGGCAACTAGTACTACGTGATTTTCCATCAAGGTATTACCAACTTGGGTTAGATAGATCCACGTATGCACAATTGTCTACTAAAATTTTCCTGTAAAGTTGAGTGTGACTTTTACAATAGACGTGGAACTGGATACCCAATTAATGTCCTGACTCACTCAGTTATATGGCTGGTGGTCTATCATATTAAAATCATGACAAATCACTCATCAATACTCTATCTGGTGCCTGCCCCAATCTATACACAAACTCAACTGTCTCATGCCTTTCATGCTAGCATTGACTCGCTCCTAATTCTGCTTCATCATCACCCCTATGCCTGTATGGATTTGGCAAGCTCTTGCATAATCTCTTCATTTATATTAGCTTGCTCTGAACTAATACTGATGGCATATGAACTTTTGGCAAATGCTTTATCTCTTTCCCCCATGCATGATTTGTCTTGATCACTCTCTCCATGCTTTCAGTGATCCTTGCGAATGGTTGATCTAAGAACATGCCCTCTATAGTGTTATTAGCATAGGCTTGACAGTTTTCATTAAGAGCATAACATAAGATCTCCACCAAGCCATCATCAATAATGTTGTGGTCTGGGACAATCCTCAAGCACTTAGTAAACCGCTCCCATGTAGTACTGATCGAGTCACGAGGAAGTTGCTCAAATTTGTTGAGCTGATCTTTCAACTTTAGCTTCTTTAACCTCTCGAAGTACCTCTCCAAAAAGGCCTTCTACAATTCAGTCTAACTAGTGATTGAACTCTACGGGAGCTTAGATATCCATAGTCGTGCATTGCTTGTCAAAGATTATGAGAAGACACGAAGTCCCATAATATCCATAGACAAATTCTGTGTTCCCATCACACTCTTGTAGACAAATGCAATGTTGCGTAAAAGGCTATGAGGATCCTCCAATGGTAAGCCCATAGACAGCTCACAGTTTTGTAGCATTTGAAGCAACCCACTCGAAACCACGAACTTTGTATCAGCCTGCAGTGGTGGCAACATAATAGCTCCAGTCACCTCCATAACCATAGGATTCAGCCTATATTGGTTCCACTGATAAGTGTTGGCATTGGAGTTTTGTGGATATGGAGCAATATCCTCTAGAGGAGGTAGGTTTTCATTGTCATCATTCTCATTCTCGTTTCGATTAAGAGCTACATTCGACATGTTGTTGGTGTTATCTTGGGCCATTCTCCTTAGTGCTCTCTAGATCTCTGGGTCAAATGGGGTCAAGGGTCTGCCTTGGCTTTGGTGTTGGGCATACACTAAACTTACACCCTGAAAAGAAACAAAAATAACTAAAAATATAAAATGAGGGAAATAAGGGTTAATTCCCAAATTACTTGAATTAGACAAGTCTAGCCGTATTCCCCGACAACGACGCCAAAATGTTGATGTTGTCCAAGCTGCACCTCTTTTTTGAGGATAAAGCGATCATTGTCAAGAATTAGAACCTAACCAAGGTTAGGGTCGAACCCAAGGTAATATTCTAGACTTAAAAGTATTCAATTGATGTAATTTGAGTTATTAACCAGCTTATCTCCCCAAGGGGGAGGGGGGTTGTAATAGAAAGTAGAAAAGTAATCATAACTAACACAAGAGTTTAACCAATAAGGAGAGAAACTAGGATATTGTGTTCCCCATGATTCCCTAACTTAATATCATCGGATAACCTAATTCTTTTCTAGCGTGTAACATGCAGGACAGTAAGTTAAGTTCACCAACCCTTTGGTCCCAGTCGAGAGGCAAATTTCACTACGTGACTTTGTCTATCTTTGCAGTGTGATATTACTAACCCTTACCTATTGTCCTAGTACAACCCCCTTGGCCCCATTCGGTTGATTAGATGAGAACACATCAATCAAATCCTGTTAATTAATCTCTTTTCCTATTCATTACTACCTTGGTCCAGTCAGTGACACTAGGCGGGTTCTAATGTTGGCCACCACCAGAAAATATGCAAAATGTAGAGACTTAATTGATACGTGCATGCACACTTTCTTAGAATTATAAATTATCTGGTTTTACGTTGTTAATTCTTCATGGTTCCCATAACCCTAGTTGTGGATTTAGCTACTCATAATTTGTGTAGATACAAGACTTATGAATTTGAAAAACATAACTAAGCACTTACACAATTGAACTAAGCAGAAGTAAATCCAAGCTCTAATGAGAATCACAAGATTGTAATTAGAAGATCAAATCAAAGGGTACAAGTGTTTCTCAAAACTCTCCAATGTTTTCTCTACTCTATCTCACTATTTTTCTGCTAACTATTCGAACTCCCCAAGAAAAAAAAACCTAAACACCTATTTATAATGATCAAAATGCAAGTCCAAAAGAAATTAGGATATCTGGGTCGGCACGCTTCACGAGCTACTTTATGGGCCATATTGTGATTTATGGCTTGTAATCAGGCTTCCATAATTTGTTGCTGTAAATCTGGACTTGTATTCTACGATACCCCTATATGGCCCATAAAATGTTCTATAATCCGTAGGGGGTTTCGTTTGATGAAACTTCATAAAGTCCTTCTTTGATCTTAGGGTACGAGGCTTGATCTACGACTCATAAATCGTTTAATGACCCATTTGCACGTTCGTAGAACAAACTTAAAAAATCTACCCCTCACAAGAATTGTACACAAAACCTCCTTCATGGCCTATAGAATGCTCTACAGCTCGTAAAGGGTCTCATACATCCTCAAAATCAGGAACTTCTGCATATTCTTCCCAAAATCAATGCCAACCCTTAAATCCTGCAAACCAAACACAAAAACACATAAAACTTACTAACATTGCATTGAGAAAGCACAAATTTCCAAGTTTTAAGAATCAAAAGTGTTGGATTTTTACAACATATCAACTCCCTCAACTTAAAATTGTTGCCCTTCCTCAACCGACAGACTCAATCTATGTAAGCATAATAGTAACACACAAACATCAACCTAATGGCATACATCACATCAAACTTAAACACATTTACCCACACCACTTTTAAAAACACAATCAGATAGCTATCCAGTAAACCAATATAGACTACTGTATGCGATAATACTACTATGACAAATGAGGTACTATCAACAAGCCACAATCACTGAATAATTCTAATGCTAACAATGCAATGCAAGTTCCCCCACAGAAAGAAATGACATATCTCACTCTTAATGATGTTTTCATGTGAAATCTTAGGACAATGCAAAGTCACTCACTCTCACAAAAGATATTCATGTATCATGCACAATACCATAGGCTTGCCCCTATACTCTTGTCTAAGACCTTTAACTACTTGGACTAGGATTACTTTAGGACTTTATGGGCTTTCACATAGGTTCAGGGGGCTTTGGTATAATATTTTGGGACATAGTGACTAAAGGCCCTTCTTGACACTGTGTTTTTCTACACCTTTACCCTATCAATACTTTTACTTTCACTCCATTCTCCCTTTTCTCCTATTTCAAGCTTTTCTGGGTGCTCTTTTTTCTTTTTCTTTTTTTAATTTTTTAGGTTTTTTCCTTGTTTTTACATTTCATTATTCTTTTTAGCTCATGACTAAGACATCACTTAATTTTTTTCTTGCATACAAACCATGATTTTTATTCCTTTTCGATGTATCACTAACTTTCCCCTCATTTTGTGTTTTACCCTTCAACTTAGGCTTTTGAACTAAGTTGAGATGTACATGATCCATCCTTAGGACCAAGACCACTTTTTGGTAGCCACCTTCAACTTAGGCTTTTTGCCTCAGTCAAGATGTACAATGTTCAAGGAAGGACCAAGGCCAATTTCAGGAATTTACAACTAATAGGGCTAGGTCACTTAGGTTTTTACAAAGAATAACTATATGCCAGGATTAACAATTAGGATCAAGGGATATTCTGCATATTTGGTTGGTCATTAGGCTAAGTGGTCTTTCATGAACAATACCTAAGATCCTTTCCTAATCCAATTAATCTACAGTCTAACTTAGAGTAACAAGGCAAGTTCTGAATTAGCACACAACACATACATTTAACAAATTAAGTTAACATCACATGGCACTGATTACATTATTAACAAAAGACTCTCAGATCCTGCTTTTTATATCAGTTATCCTCTTTTATCAGAACAAGCACTGTCAAAACATTTGAACATGCAGAGTTGCCATATAGACTGACTAATCAAAATTTGGTGGGTACCAGTTTTCACAAAAAAACACAAAAACATGTATATACCATAAATATCAGTACTATATGCTGCAAAAACTACCTAAACATCCTAAACATGCCGGTTAAACATAAAGTAAATATCCATGGAAAAAAGAACATAGGGAAGAAAAATCCTAGGATTCAAAAATTGGACTAGTTATGGACTCCAACTACTCAGACTTCACTAAGGCCAAAAACTAACCACACCCTATCAAAAAAAGGTGCATTTTTCTTAATGCACATGATTAAAATAAAATAAATTATTGGAGTCAAAAAGCATACCTAGGCACCTAAGCGCCAATCTACACCTTCGGTTGCCTCCCAAGCTGAGCCTGATTTATTGTCACGACACGACATTGACAGTTGAGTACTCAGACTTCCTTAAGCTTCCATTCTTCCACTGATTATTTCTTCCACGTTTCCAAGGTATGGCTTAACTCTTTGGCCATTTACTTTGCATGTTCCTCTGTTCCTTCTCTCTAACCAATGGCTCTATGATCAAAGACATGTGCTACACAAAAGGGTCCTAAACATCTGGATTTGAGCTTCCTAGGGAAAAACTTTAGTCTGGAATTGTATAGTAGCACCAACTCTCCTGGTGCGAACTAATGATGTGCTTTCAAAATGCAATACATTTGATGCCTAAAACAAGGGATTTTGTGAGTCCTTAATGCAACTTTTTATGGGTTTTTTATGTGTTTTTGTGTTGTTATTGCAGAAAAGGTAGGTTGGCATGATTTTGAGAGAAAGTTGTAGATTTTACTGAAGTGCAGGACATACGAGCCTACCTACTAGTAGCCCAAGCTACGAGTCATAAGGTGATCTTGTAGCAAGGAACAATGAGCAAAAATAAAAAAAATGCTAAGTGGAGGTCATCCCTATGAGGCCACTCTACGAGTCGTAAGTCTTCCTATGACTTGTATAGGTGGGTTCGTAGCAAGAAACAGAGAACCAAATTTTTGGACCAAGAATTGAAGACCTGGACCATGAGAAGAACATAAAGTCATAGCCCAAGCAACGACTCATACCAGTGGGGTCGTAACAGTCAAGTCCAAAAATGCAAAGTTCCTGATACGAGACCCCAATTATGACTCGTAGGTCACCCTACGAGTCATACCTGTGAGACGTACCCGCTGCCAACAGTCTTTTCTGCTGAATTTTTAGGGTTAAATTGTAAATACTATAAATACTTTATGTTAGGGTTTATTTAAGAAGTCTAGACTTGAATCTTTGAAAAAAAAACTTTGAATATTCTCTCTAGAATATCTTTATAGTTTAAAGTAGATTTCTATATTTTTATTTGAAAATCCACTTTTGGGGATGCAAGACACACATTGTTTTCATTCTCCATTCATCAATGCTTGTGGTTTGCAATTTATGGTGCTTTTGTTCTTGATTTTGCTTTGGTAAAATTCTCAATTGTGTAATTTATTTACATTATTATTGGTTTTGCTTTAGCCATGAGTAGCTAAGCATCCACAAGTTGGGGTTGTGGGAACCATGGGTAGTTGACTTGGAATAACCTAGGCTTTGTGCATTTCTATGATTGGGGTTTTACATGTATTGTTTATTTCTCTTTGTTTTTATTGATGTTAGTGCGGGCCAACACCAAAACCCCATTTACTATCATGATCCCCACCAAGGTAGTGACGATAAGGAAAAGAGAAATAGATGACAAGATTCGATTGATGTGTTCTCATCTAAACAACCAAACCTGATCGAAGGATGTTTACTAGGACAACAGGTAACAGTTAGTTGGCACACCATGGTTGTCTACCAAGCACCATGATGAAATTGGACCTTCACCTTCACAAGAGCGCTAGAAGAACCTAAGTTACCGTCCTCCATGCAACTTCTCAATCAGAGTTATGTTGCCTAGGGTAATTTAAGTCAATGAACCATGGGGAACACAATTTCCGAGTTGTCCCTAAATTTGAGTATTTTCTCACATAGTCAGTATAGTGTTTATATTTAGTTTTGTTATTAAATCACAAAACGCCTCCATCTATAAATGCTCAAAATGCTTGATACTGAACTCTTATAGTCAAGCCCTATATTCCCTGTGGATTTGACTCTAAACTTTGGTTAGGTTAATTACTGACAACGATCGCTTTCTTATTGGAGCGTGAACATCATAAAAAATTATGGCGCCGTTGCCGCGGAATACAACTAGGTTTTGACTTAATTTCACTGTTAGTTAGTTCAAGTATTAATTTCTAGATTCTCTTGTATTTTACTTTTATTATTGTTTTTGTTGCTTAATTTTGTTTGCAGGGTGTACTAGGTTGTATGCCCAACACAAGGAGCTAGGGCAATCCCTTAGCTTCGATCAATTTGGATATCCATTGACTCTTTACAAAAATGGGTCAAGTGAATGAGGATGTCGCGATTGAGGAAGAGATGAATATGAATAATGATATGGGAAGAGAAGAAAATCCACCCCTGAGGGATGATAGGCCACAACTTAGGGATTTCAACGAGAACACTTATGGTTGGAATCAATATCGCTTGAAGCCTATGGCCATGGACGTTACTGGTGCTATAGTGTTGCCTCTATTACCAGCAGACACTAAGTTCTCGGTGTCAACTGGGTAATTTCAAATGCTCCAAAACCATGGGTTTTTCACAGGGCTACCTTCAGAGGATCCCCATCGTCATCTCCATAATGTTGTCTTCGTCTACAAGAGTGTCATGAGGACACAAAATCTTTCTCTTGATGCTGTTGTTTTGTAGGTGTTTCCATTGTCACTAATTAGTAGTGCACCTATGTGGTTTTTTGAGCTTCCTCCAGGTACAATAACAAGTTGGGCAGAGCTTCAGAGAGTGTTTCTAGAGAGATATTTCCCAAGATCAAAGAAGCTTAAGCTCAAAGATTAAATAAACATTTCTGAGCAATTGCCAGGTGAATTTATTAGTACTACATGAGAGAGATTCACCAAATGCTTGAGGATGGTCCAAGATCATAAGATTGTTGATGATGCCTTAGTTGAGATTTTCTATCGGGAACTTGACTAGAATAGTCAAGCTTGCTCCGACATAATCATGGGAGGCATGTTTCTTGACTAACCTTTCGGACTGATAGCCATGAGGATGGAGTAGGTGGTTAAAATCAATAGAGCATGGGGTCAAAGAGAGCAAGGTGCAATGAAGACCTCTTGTATGGTCAATACCAACAATGAGTAAGCAAAGGTCAATGAGGAGATCATGGAGTAACTTGCTCAACTTCGCACGAGTATGGACTTGGTCTTAAAACAAAACCAAGCAAGTGTCCAAGCGGTCACTCACCAACCTCCTAAGGATCCCACATATGATGATCCATTCTTTGATAAAGATGCTTGTTTCGTGAGTAAGCAAGCAGTGGGTTTTCGGAATAACACCCAAGGGTCCAACTCAGACTATTAGAGGCAAGGTTCCGAAAATCAACATCGAAACTACAACCATCATAGTGCTTATAAAGACAACTGAAGTGGCTACTATGAAAGAGAGAGAGTGCTGGATGCCGAATGAGATAGAAGAGATGGTTATAGGAATGGTCATTATGTGCCACCCCACAACCGTGATGCCATGCCAAACACCTCGAGGCTTGAATAGATGTTTGAGAAGTTGTTGAAAGGAGTCGACCACCAAGATGAGACCTTGAAGGGAATGAAATCGGACATTTCAAGCATAAACCAAAAGATAGAGTCTCACTCCATTTTGATTAAATAATTAGAATAATAATTTGGGTAAGTTTCTTCACAACTGAACCAACGCCAAAAAGGGCACTTTACCAAGCAATACGGTTCAAAATCCCAAAAATGAAGGGCATTGCATGGCATTCATGAAAAGGAGTGGCAAAAGCACCATGGATCCCTCAATGCCAATGATCGTGGATCAGATTTGTGAGAAGGGTATTGGTGGTGAAGTGGTGGTTGAGAGAAAAGGTTCGGAGAATGTTGGGATACCTAGAGAAGAAGTAAGGGAGCATGCAAAAATTAAGTTGATTCCAAAACCTCCTCCTCATTTCCCTTAAAGGCTTAAGAAAAAGGAAGACAATGGCAAATTCAAGCACTTCCTCTCAATGTTAAAGCAACTATCCATCAACATTCCCATTCTAGAAGCTTTAGAGAAGATACCCGGGTACGCCAAATATATGAAGGATATGGTAACAAAGAAGTGGACTTTGAGCCAAGAGTTCTCACAATAGCTCCAACAATGTAGTGTGATCATGACTAAGTGCCTTGTTCAAAAATGAGAGGACACCGGTGCATTCACCATCCCTTGCACCATTAGTCATGTTGAATTCGCAAGAGCATTGTGCAACTTAGGAGCAAGTATTGGCCTAATGCCTCTTGTCGTGTTGAAAAAGCTTGGTCTTGGCACTCCTACTTTGACAAGAATGCAGTTGCTTATGGCCGATCGAACCATCAAAAAGCCAGAAGGAATACTTCTTGATGTGCTTGTTAAGGTCTATAAATTCATCTTTCTCGTGGACTTTGTGATCCTTGATTGTGACATTGATTTATAGGTGCCCATCATATTGGGAAGACCATTTCTGGCCACCGGGAGAGCCATGGTGGATGTGGATTTGGGTCAGCTTCGGTTCAGGGTCAAAGATGCAGAGGTCGTGTTTGACATCCGCCAATGAATGAAACACCCAAATGAGTTTAAGAGTAAAGTGTGGGCCCTTGATGATTTTGGATGATGGATGATGACTGAGTCGAGCCACAACATTAAACAAGGCGCTTCTTGGGAGGCAACCCAAGTATCTTTGATAATTTTTGGCTTGTTTTAAATGTGTTTGGTTATTGAAATTTTTAGGTAGTAATATGTTGTTTGTTTTAAAATTTAAAAGATGTTGGTTCAGTTATGATGTTCTGAAGATTTCTGTATTTTGAGGTTTAGTTTACAAGTGGAACTAGGAACTAAAGATTTGAGGAAAATGACACTTGGAGCTGCCTCTACAACAATGCCTACGAGTCGTAGCAACCACTACGACTCATAGTCATACCTCATAGAGGGAAACAATAAGGACTTAAAAGTTGGCACATATACTACAAGTCAACCTTATGATTCGTAGGGTCACCTACGAGTTGTAAGTGGGGTTCGTAGTGCCTAGGTATGGTTTTAAATTTTTTGTAAGTGTTGAGGTCTACTACAAGACTAGGAACTACGAGCCTTAGGAGTCCCTGCGACTCATAGTCGGGGTCTCGTAGCCCCGATACACAACTTTTTTAACTGTTGACCCAATTTGATATTTAAGGGGTCAAAACTTATTTTGACCCCTAAAATTTCATTCCTTGCCCCATGAATTCCCTCACCCCCTTCAATTATAACTATTTCGATTACCGTCCCAGCTGTCCATGTCTGTTTTTTCTGCTCGTTTTCTGCCAAGTCTATTTTCTAGGGTTTCGGCACCGCACCCCCTTTCCCTCTTCATTGTATCTATTTGTTCAACCTCTCACTTGGTAAGCTTGTTGATTAATTTTGGTACGCTCTTGTGATAACTTTCATTCTTGGAAGATGATTGTGTCCTTAATTAAGTCTTGATGATTGTACCCATGTGATGATACCTATGTGTATATATGAGAGTTAGCGTATGGGTATTTGAAACCCTTAGTATAATTTGAATCTTAATGGGGACTGTTATTGGGTAGTTGTATTGTTGTTACACAAATCATATGAGTTAGTGCATAATTGTGTGTGATCAGTTGTGAAATAGTTTCAGAGCTAGAATTTGAGGAATGTGAGGGTGCTCTGAAGTGAAAATTCATGGTTAGCCATGTTTGAGGTTTTATTGAATTATCCTTGAATGTCAATTTGTGGTGTTGTGATAAGTGTGAATAAGAGAAATGAACTGTTCATGGGCTTCACTTGAATAAAGTTTGGGATTAAGTTTGATTGTAGGGTGATGGACGTTGTGATTGACATGCTTCACATTGTGTCAATTCTCTGTACTTAGAATGCTGCATTGTTTTGAGATTATTCATCTTTGTCATTTGATTGAATTGTTGTTGAGTTTTTGTGGAAAAGTTGCAGTCATCCTAAGTGACTTATGTTCCCTGCTTCGAGGACCCACTATGACTTGTATTTCAACCTACGAGTCATAGTGGCCCCTCGAAGCAGGCACTAGTCACCAGGGGTTCCTTAATATTTCTCATACGAGACCCATCTACGACTCGTTGCATCATCTACTACTAATCGTGGGGGTCTTGTAAGTGTAACTTAGGTTTCAAAAATGCCTCTGGAATAAGGTACGAGGCCAGGCCACGACTCATATTCCACCTTACGAGTCATAACTGTATCTCGTACTTGATTCCAGGTTGCATTTTTCTTAGAGGCCTTGGAACTATGAGGCTAGAATACAACTCGTAAGAGTCGTACTTGCACCTCGTAGCTGCAAACCTGCAACTGTATCAGTGATTTTTCTTTTGATTTAAATGTTTAAGTATTGCTATTTCTGGTCCTTTGTTATGTAATCACTGCTTAATCAAACATATTGAGGCTCACATACTGATGTGTGGTTGGTTTTCAGGTATAATGCCTCCAAAGCATAAACGAGCGATCAAGACATTCCAAAGGAGGTTAGTTGATGAGTCTTTTGAGACTAAGCGATCCGAAGGGTCTGTAGAAGTACACTGAGTTAGAATAGACCTTGAGGAAAATGTGCCTCAAACTAGATCCCATACAACTTAGGCACTTATGGAAGTTAGTAGTTCCTTTAAGTCTAAAGAGGAGAAACAGGAGGGTGATGGAGATGGGTCTGGAAGTAGTTTACCGCAAATAACTCCCACACATTCGGAGTCAGAGTTAGAGTCCAAGAGTGCCTCACAGGCCCCGAAGGAGGAAGCGCAGTCACAGCCCTCGACCGATCTGATGTGGTGTGTTTCAAGGATGAAAGAGATCTATGAGAAGGGGTTAGAGCTGAAATGATAGGGCAAACTAGTCAGGAAGTTCCATGAGGAGTCCAGGTTGAACGACTTCATATTGGACTGGGTACCAGGGTTATATGTTGAGCTTGATAGACTCAGACTCTGATGGGCTTCGCAGAGATCGGGCAAATATGCGCCTTATTTGGTCCAACAATTCTATGCAGCATATTATGCTACTCTCCTTCGGGGCCTGCCCAAGAATAAGAAAGCGATTGAGCATCCTAGATTATGGGTGATCCTAGTCAGGGGTAGGAAAGTTGATATTTCTGAGAAGATGATCCGACAGGTTCAATTCGGGCCCAAGTACAGAGTGCCTCATTCCACCACAGAGTATGATAGAAAAATTTCAAAGATACGAAATTCGGTGAATGAAAAGAATGTTGGGGTCGAAACGAAGCTACTTCAGTGTATTGCCAACCAGATATGCGAGGAGGGTTTCTAGCCTATGTGGGTCACAAACCACGCTAATCCGATAGTGAAAGCCCACCTCTCTTTTCGAGCCAAGTTTTCGTGGTCGATTATCTGTTGGCGTATTTGGCCTACTTTAACAGATAATGTGATCACCCTAGAGTGAGCCATGCTATCAGCCTGCATCTTAGCTGGCTATGAATTGATTGGGCCGGAATTATCTCTGAGTAGATTCACGAGTCCGCTGTCAGGACGAGCACCTCACTGTCGTTCCTGTTTTGATCTACCATTTGTGAAGTGCAACAGGTGTTCGTATTGACCCCTATTGGGACCCACATGTAGAGGCCACACACACCATGGATCCCAGCCTAATCAAGGCTAGTGAGAACCCAATGTCCTTACAATGGGTAGCTTCTCCTCCCATCCCAGATCCATTCCCGGTTGAGCCCTAGACTCATGAGCAGACCCCTGCCACCACCAGTACTCCCATAGCTACTGCAGAGCCATCTCGAACTATTGAGCTTAGGGCTATTCCATCTTCTAGTACACCCACACCATCATCATCTACTATGCAGGTTCATTCTTTTATCTTTGCTATTACTTTTCAGGCATTGGTGCGTAGCATCTCCACAACATAGCTCCAGTTGCAGAGGTTGGCTGGCCAGATCAAACCATGGGTCAGTAGATGGTCTAGGTCTCAAAGGAGAGGGCAAAGGCATTCACTCGTGATATGATAGATCATAGAATCAGAGCAGTGGATGCCCGAGTAGACTTCTTCGAGGAGAGGATCCAAAAGAGGTTCACAGACGCCCCTCCTGTTGACATAAGCACAGTGACAGAGGAGTTGGCCAAATTTAAGACCAACTTGTTGTAGACATTAGCAGCCCCAATTGCAGTCCTGGAGGTGGCACTGGCAGGTGATGATATATTTAACTTATTCGAGGACCGCCCAGATGCCCACGGGAAGAGGGCCCTCGAAAGTGAGGACCCAGATGCGAGCTGGAAGAGGTCGAAGACTGACGATGAGGCATCAACATAGGGGAGAAGCTGATACCAGATGAGACAGTATAGGAGTCTATAGCTCTGGCAGCTATACAGAGGGGGTGGGAGTAGCGGATAGCACAGGGAGAGGGCAGTTCACACGTCGCTGTAGCCCAAACTTCAGAGTAGGGTACTGTAACTCAGGACGCCCAGGACAAGACAGATGTCAATGCTTGAGCACCATTGTGTTTGATATTTTTAACCCAACACTTACTTGCCTTATGGATACTTTGTTCTTTTTGTTAGATAGTATTTCCTTTATGTTGGTTTTGGATATTCAAATGTTTTGTGTTGAATGTTGTTTTCTTTCCTATGTTTTGGATGTTGGTTTGGAAATGTGGTTTTTGGTGTGTGTGTGTGTTTGTGTATAAATATGTTTGGATGTTTGTTTTAACTTGTGTTTTTAGTTTGAGCATAAAGTATTCTATTTTGGTGGGGTGTGGGAAGTTATGGATTAGGGTGAAGTCTGAGTAATCTCAAGTCCATAACTTCCCCTATTTTTAGTCCCAAGGTTTTCTTGCCGTGTTTCTTTTTCCTTGTGGATGTTTTAATTTTCTGTTGAACCGACATGTCTAGATATTGTAGATAATTTGTAGATACATAGTGGTATTGTCTTTTGGCATATACATAGTTTTTAAATGATTTTTAAATCTTGTTGAAAATACGGTACCCTAAATTTTTTTGAGATTATTGGTTATTAGTGCAATCATGCATATTCATTATCTGATAATGTTTTGTCACGATCCAAACCTAGAGCCTATACATGACCGGTGAATGGGAAACTCGAAAGGACCCAAAACAAGCCTCATAACATATCATTACAAATCCTTGGTCTCAGAAGTAATTAGAATGACAATAAGAGATAAACATGAATAAGGGAATTGGGACTAAGGCTAAACTTCCATATCATAAACATCAAGAAACAAGAGAGTCAAGACTTATAGCATAGATACAATACATGTCCAACAACAGCTCTACTACATAGATAAGAGCAGGGCCCAAGACAAGCAACCGGGCTCATCCTCATAGTAATGACAATAACTACTCCAAAATATACAAGATTTAGTCTAAGCATAAACATGATGGAAGATAAATATTTTCCTAGGATATTAGGACTCACCAAAAATTAACTTGAACAACCCGTGTAGCCATGTAGGGGGAGGAAGATGATCAAATCGAGCTCCAATTCCTACATGGTAATATTATGTATGCATAGAGTATGCGTTAGTATATTTGAATATACTAACTATGTGCAATGCAACAATAGATAGGCATCATAATAAAAATGCATAATTATAAGCAATAGATAGCATAATAACAATATGACATATATGATCAATGCTTAAGTAAATCATGCTTTGCAAATCATTAATCTTACATAGAACATAATATAAGTGTGGGAAGAAACCGCAATCGACATAACATAAGACTAAGCGAGCTATAACTTTGAATATCGATGGGTAAAGAAGTGGTCTACTTGCCAAGGTGAACCATACTTCAAACATATGGGAACATAATCCAATTTCGGAAAGGATTTCATTAAGAACTTCACCTTACAGGAACACGACTCAATTTCGGGAAGAACATCAAGAGAAAGTCTACTAAGTGGATCCACTAGTATTGCAAGTGTGTAACATAGTCTAATGGTGACACATAGTTCAAGGAAAGAGAGCAAACCCTCCATCCATCGGTGCTAAGTCTAATCCCATAGAATAATTATAGTAATCATACTTTAGTAACTTATGAGAAACATAGAATCATGACACGAGTAGCACTAAAACATCCTTGAGCTCTAATGGTGAGACCAACTTCAAACATAAGAATAGTTCATCATCAAACATTACCCTTGCATCAACATCAACATTAAAGGGCTCACAATAGGTAAAATCTTTAAGAAAGGGCTTAAACCCGGCTTCCAACATTATCAATATTTCCATGAGTTAAAATATCTTTAGAATTCTCATTATCACCATAGAGTCACCTGGATCATAAATAAACCAATAGATCATCAAAACCTAAATCCTCAAAAAGGCATTTTATTAAACACTTGGTGGGTGTGTAATGCTAGTGTATAACTATGCAATTCAAGAGTGAAATGATGCTATAAAATTCATTGTAATACCATCAATAAGTACTTGGTAATACGCTCAAGTGATATACATCAAAATCCTTCATCAGATCTCACAATAGATCTTAGATTCATAGCTCAAAACATGCTAAAACAATGATACTTTCATGAAACCCCAATATAGTGTGCAGTAAAAATCCATAATAAGCAAGATCCATGAGTAAGTCAACTTTAAATCATGCAAATTTTAGGTAAAAGGAAGCTTGGGTATCATGGGTGAAAGGAACCCATGAAAGAAACCCACAAACCTTGACTTTGGAGAGTTTCTTGAAGAAGATTTGAAATGGAGGCTTGGTTAAACTCTTATGTTAGTTAGAACTACATTTCTACTTGTTACTACAACCCACCCCCCTTGGGGAGATAAGCTCGTTTATTACTTAAATAACATCAATTAAATTCTTCTAAGTCTACAGCATTCCCTTGGGTTCGACCCTAACTTTGGTTAGGTTATATATCTTGACAACGAACGTTTAAGCCTCAAAAAAGAGGTGTAGCTTGGGTGGCATCAAGAGTTTGGTGTTGTTGTCGAGGAATACGACTAAACTTGTCACTACAAAAATCTGCCAAAAAGTGACGGACTGCGTCGCTCCAAAAAGCGACGCACTAAATGACGCAGTCCGTCACTTTTTTATATAATTTTTATTTTGTAATATTTGATCACAAAAAGCGATGAACAGCGTCTATATGTTCGTCATATTTTTTGGCGAAATTTTCCCCAATGAATTTTTATTTAGAATATAATTATTTAATAGTATAGTGAAACCCTTCCATCGCAATTTATTTAATTTTTAAAAATTGCGACGGATAAGGTGACTCCATCCGTCGCTATATTTATTAAAATAATTATATTTTTAAAAAATAATTCTTGTTATTAATATACCAAATAACCCCAAAACTCTCCATCACTTTCACTTTCCCTTATCTCACACTCGCCGCCCCCTTAACTCCATTTTCTCTCCACCAAACCAGCTTCTCGCCACCCTTTCCAGCCAATCCACCCCTTTCTCTCTCTCCCTCCTTTTTTGGCGAACCCCAATAGCCGTCACCTTAAAAACCACCGAAAGACCCCTGTCACAGCACCAGCAAAAAACCCCCGTCAACCCCTTCTTCTTCTCCTTCTTCCTCACCAGAAACCCACTGGTGAACATCCCCAACCCGCCAACAAAGCAACCTTAAAAATCGAACAACCACAAAAAAACAACTCTGTTCCCTTGCCTCTGCCGAACAACTGCACTAAAAACCCATCCCCTCCGCACCTCCAGCTGCTTTGTCTCCATCTCCGGCAAGGGATAGAGAAATGTATCCAGGCTAGCAAATCAGTGAACCCAGTCAAAAAAGAAGAGATAAAATATTTTGGATCAGGTTTGAATTCATTTTTACATATTATTGTCTATTGTTTCCTATTGCCCGAATGGAAACTGAAAGATACGTGAATATGTGCTTTATTTGTTTGTTTTTAATTCATATTCACCTAGGTTGAATCTAAAAGAAATATGACTCTTTTTATCTGTTTAAATCCTGCCTGTTAGATCTGGTTTGCCCCTGTCTTACGAAAGTTAAAGATTTTGAATATACCTTGGATTAAGTTTTTAAGTGATACTTTATTTGCTTGACTCGATTTAGAATAGTTGAAAGCCTTCTTATTTACAGTAATTTTAACATATTGAATCAATTCGATGGAATAATTGCCTTCAATATTTTGTGTTGGAATTCATATACTTTACTATGTCCTCTTCGTTAACTTGAAAAGAATTCATATTTCGTTCTTGAGTTGATTGGTGTACGTATCAATTAATCCTTCCCATTGTGCTATGATCCTTTTACCTTATTTAATTTGGATGAATTCTTACATTTTTTGATTGATTCTATTGTCATTTCTAATTGTCTTCAAGAATATTCTACTATCTTTATTTATGGTAAAGTATAACGTGATTGATCCAATTTCTTTATTTGATTAATGTCTAATTATTTTAGGTTGGTGTTAACCTGTTGAAAGATTTTTATCATCTTATTTTAATTTAGTCAGATTTATTATTTATGGAAAATTTTATTTGATTGATTCTCCTTCTTTGATTAAGGAAAAGATTTCTCATAATCCCCTTTTGAATTGATTCTCTTTCCTTCTATTTGTTTTTGTACTTGCTATATAATGTGGCATTGAATTCATACGATTTTAGAAGTTAAACTTTATTTGGAACTTTGTAATTGTATATAATGTAGAACTTGAAATTTAATTTAGGATTTGTTAAGATTATGGCTTTAGTAGTGTTTAACTTTAAACTTAGATTAAAATTGGAACTTGAAGAATTTTAAGTTGTGAACTTTAAAGTTGAATATAATATAAAAATTGAACATTAAGATTTTTGTTTAAAACTGAACTTAGATTTAATTTTGAACTTGAACTTTGGGATTTCAGAACTTAGCTTGAACTTCAAGTTGTGAATTTTGATTAGATTAATTTACAACTTGAACTATAGTAGTCGTTGTACTTAATTAAGTTGAACTTTAGTAGTGTTTAACTTAAAGTTAGATCTAATTTGGGGAACTTGAATATTTTAATGAGATGTGAACTTTGAATTGAAGTTAAATGTAATATAAAGTTAGGATTTGTTAAGTTTGAATGAGATGTGAACTTAAAGTTAGGATATTTTAAAGTTAAGATTTATTAAGTTTGAACCTAAAGGTAAAGTTAGGATTTCATAAAGTTTTTAAATTTCTTAAGTTGAATGAGATGTGAACTTAAAGTAAGTAGGATTTCTTAAGTTTGAAATTTAGGATTTTTTTGTTTAACTAGAACTTAGATTTAATTTCATTAGAATTTGAATTTAAACTATTTTAATTAGAAGTTGAACTTTATTTGTTAACTTTGAACTTGTATATAGTGTGCTTTAATTATAGTTGAAATTTTAAGTTATGAATATCCGCCGGCGCAACCAATCGAAGCACCACCTACACCTCCATCTCCAAGAATAATTAAAAATCAAAAGTTGAGGTATTATTTCAATAAAAAATTTAATTGTTGTGTATATATAAATGTTTGAATAGTTTTTTTAGAGTATTGCTATAGTGATAATAAGTATTTTTGGCATAAGTGACAACACTAGTTGATCCTATTGATGACAAAATTGATTTTCTTGCAAAATCGATTTGTGCCCATCTAGTGTTGACACTTATCTTTTTTTCCTTGTCATATTGAGTTTATTTGGAATAAGTCACAACATTAGTTGATCCTATTGATGAAAAAATTGATTTTCTTGCACAATCAATTTGTGCGATCTAGTGTTGACACTTATCTTTTTATTTTGGTCATATTGTGATTGTTTGACATAAGTGACAATACTAGTTGATCCTATTAATGACAAAATTGATTTTCTTGCAAATTTGATTTGTGTCCATCTAGTGTTGACACTTATCTTTTTTGTTTTAGGTCATATTGTGATTTTTTGGCATAAATGACAACACTAGCTGATCCTATTGATGATAAAATTAATTTTCTTGTAAAATCGATTTATGTCCATCTAGTATTCACACTTATCTTTTTTGGTCATATTGTGATTGTTGTTGGAATTAATTCGCACTTTAGCTAATTAAGAGCATACTTGAACTAATTAATTAAGGTTGTGAATATTTTGTAGATGGATCACCATTTGGGGATGTATGACATGTATTATTAAAATAGTAGTGGATGAAATCTACATTTTTTTTGATGGTGTTAGAAGTTTTATTGATCTTGCAATGACACTCGATCTTATTAAGAAGAAATCAATTGGTTAGGTGTCCTTGCAGTTCTTGTATGTGCCTGAAATTTTTTAGTCTAGATGAAGTTATGGTCCGTTTTTATCGTAATGGATTTAAACCTAGGTATTTTGTATGGATGGATCATGGAGAAGTAGATGGAGTGAATGGTGTGTTTTACAATCTGATGCCTGTAGATGAATATAATATGATTGTAGCACAAAGTCAAATTAAGATTTGAACATAATATTCAACATGATACGTTTGGACATGATAGAGTTCATCAAATGATTAATGATTCTTTTGGAGTTCGGGGGGGGGGGGGTGTGGAAGCTGAACAATTTTATAGTGAAGCTTCTTATGAAGAGGCAAGACGCTTCTATGAAGAATTAGAAGTGGCTAGTTGACCATTATGTGACTCTTTTGCTTTGTCGTTGCCATTAGATTAATGAACATTAAATCGAATTGGAATGTTCCTAATGCGGCTATGGACTCAAAGGTCGATTTTTTGGGTGAGTTGGTTAATCCTGAGTTTGACATACCCAAGAACTTCTATCAGGCAAAGAAACTAGTTTCCAAGTTAGGATTGTCATATGATAGAATTTAGTGTTGTGTTAATGGCTGCATGTTTACAACAACAATGATAGTGACTTGAAAATTTGTAACTTCGGCGATCACACTCGTTATAAGAGGACTCCGACCAGAAGGATGGTTCCAACTAAAGCGATACATTATTTACCTCTTATTCCTACACTAAAGAGGTTGTATACATTGATGAGGTCTGCCCTACATATGACATGGCACCGTCAATATAGAAGGCCGCCTGGTGTGTTTTCTCATCCATCTGATGGAGAAGCAAGAAAGCATTTTGATAATGCATACTCTGACTTTGCTAGAGAGCCTTGAAATGTCTGATTGGGGCTGTGTGTAGTTGGTTTCACATCACTCTGAAATTCTTCCCACACCTTATTTTTGTTGGCCTGTATTTATCACTCCATATAATTTTCCTCCTGAAATGTCCATGACAAGTCCATTCATATTTTTGAGTTGTGTTATTATTGGTCCTCGTAACCCAAAAAGTTCGATTGATATCTTCTACAACTATTGATAGATGAGTTTAAGCAGTTACAATTTGAAGGTGTACTGACTTATGACATATCAACTAAACAGAATTTTGTTATGTGTGCTTGTTTAATGTGAACTATTAATGATTTTCCTACATATGGTATGTTGTCTGGTTGGATGACTACTAGAAAACTTGTATGTCCTCATTGCATGGAACGTAGTAAGGCTTTCACCCTGAAACATGAAAGAAAAAATTCATGATCTGATTGTCATTGTCAATTTTCCCAATGGACTACGAGTTTAGAAAGATGAAGAATGCATCTAGAAAAAAGGGTTGAAATTGATCTTCCACCTTTATCACTGACAGAGGATCAAATTTGGGAGAGAGTTTCTCAACTGCCTAAAGTTACAAATGCTCCACCTTCTAGACTTCCTAGATATGGTGGTGAACATGATTGGACCAAACAAAACATATTCTGGGAGTTGCCAAATTGGAAGGATAATCTCCTAAGCCATAATCTTCATATGATGCATATTGAGAAAAATTATTTTGACAACCTATTCAACACAGTGATGGATGTTAAAGGCAAGACAAAAGACAACCCAAGAGCTAGAATGGACTTAAAGTAATAATGTAGGAGGAAAGAATTGTGGTTGTAGGAACTACCTAATGGCAAAATTGTTAATCCTAAAGCTAGTTTTTCATTCACCCTCGATGAAAAACGTGAAACATGTGAGTGGGTTAAAAATTTGAGGATTCCGGAGGGATATGCTTCAAATTTGGGCAAGCGGGCAAACTTCAATGAAGGGAAGTTGATAGGTATGAAAAGTCATGATTGTCATGTATTCATGGAAACTTTGCTTCCTATCGCTTTTAGCCACCTTCCTGAGAGGATATGGAAGCCAGTCGCAGAGATAAGTCCTTTCTTTAGAGATTTATGTTCTGGAACATTGCTTGAAAGTAGTTTAGATAGGATGGAGGAAAACATTATTGTTATTACTACAAAGCTGGAGAAGATTTTTTCGCCTGATTTCTTTGATGTGATGGAGCATGTTCCGATTCATCTTGTACAAGAAGCCCGCCTTGGAGGTCCAGTTCAAACAAGTTGGATGTATCCATTTGAAAGGTCATATTTTTATGATTAATTAAGTACTTAATTATATATCATGAATATATAAACAATAAACTTCATGATTAACACATTTGAATCGATATGTATAGAAAAATTGGAGGTTGCAAAAAGATAATTAAACAAAGGGGACATATCGAAAGATCAATTGTTCAAGCTCATATCATAAGAGAAATCGGAGAGTTTTATTCTTATTACTTTAGGATGAAGTGTCATGCAGGCAAAATAGGCCAAATCATAATAATGAAGGTGAGAGTGATCCGATGTTTCCCCCAATTTCAATTTTTAATCAAAGTGGCCGTGGATCTAAAAGTTATGGAAAAAAGGCTTCACGGCCAGGGAAAGACGATCAACTATGAACCACATTCTACTCAATTGTCCGGAAATTCAGTCATATCTTGAGTAAGTTTTAAATAATTATATTGTAAAATTACAAAATAATTAGTATTTATTAACTAACAAAAATGTACATATCAATATCAGATTGTTCATAAACACCTGGGGCAATGAAACAATATATACGAGGTTTCCCAAACGGTTAAAGGACTTTGTAAGTTTGAAAGCCTAATCATATTGAATTATTATGAATGATGTATTTATTTAAGACTAAATTGTATTATTCAGATACAATTTGTAGGTTTATGTACTCAACTTATCAGCATTCACCATTAGTGAGAGAAATTGCACTAGGGCCTGAATCTCAAAATTCAGACAATGAGTAACTATTGTGTTAATGACTTTAAGTTTTAAACTGAGGAAGTTTATGCATATTAGAAAACCAATAATAGCGGTGTCTTCAGTCAAGGTGATGTCGAAGGTAATGGCCAAACTATTGAATATTATGGTGTCATTTAGAAGATTATTGAAATTTGATATTCAAGTTGGCCTAAAAAGAAGATAGTATTGTTTTAGTGTAAATGGTTTAACCCATCACATAGAGCCACAAAGGTAGACCAACAACATAATATAAATGAAGTTAAGCACACTGGACAATATGGAAATTATGATCCTTTTATCATTGCCCAAAATGCTAAGAAGGTCTACTACGCTCCATATCCATTGCATAGAGATAAGACTGATTGGTGGGTTGTCATTAAGACAAAGCCTGTAGGAAGAATTGAAATTGATGATGTATTAGATATGGCATAACAAAATGATCTTGCACTTGGTCGACAACAAGTTGATGTTGAGTTGGAGACCATACTAGAACATCCTCAACACATACTAAAAGAGGTGTCTGATGATGAATTAATAGCATCAAACTTTCAAGAAGAAGTAGATGAAGATAATGAGTCATTGGAGGAGGAGAATGATGAATTATAGCATGAGAGGGAATAGGAGGATCGTGAATATGAAACAACTGAGGAATCAGAACGAGAGGATGAAGTAAATGAAACAAGCGAGGAGGAATAAATTAGTAGAATATAACTACCACATAACTTAATTAATCTTTCTAATACAAAAATTATTTCATTTGTTTTTTTCTTATATATTGTATCTGTGTTATTTTACATTCAGATGTCATCGGGTGATGGTGATAGATCTTGGGCTCATCTTGGGATTACTTCTTCTGGTAGGATGAAAACGAAAATGTCTTGGAGACCGATTGATCTTAAGGATATGCCAGGCTATATTTCTTCGGCACCTAAAGTTCAGGGTGCCCCAGGCGCTAGTCATGTTGTGTCTTTTAGGTCTACGGATCCTCTAGCTTTTCAGAGTCAACTACGTTGACCACGGGGCACATCTTCTTCTACACAACCGAGATTCCTTTTGTATGATTAGATCGCTCCTCGACCTACAAGTGCCACATCATCGATCCATACCTTCGACTACTCCATCTCCTAGTGATGCATCTCCTACTTCTCAGTCTCTCCACCTATCTAATCTTAGACTTAGGAATTCTTCAAGTACCGATACTATCCCTACACCACTGATTCGGCATCACACAAATGTTCTATCATCAACTACACCTTCGTCTACTACCGCACTTGAGCTTGCACAGGTTGTGCCTGACTTAGCTCCTGGACAGAGGGACAGACGTGAGAGAGTCATGATTGAGCCTGATGGAACATCGTAGATTTTTATTTTTATTAATTTATTTTTGCTACCGTAAAAAATTATGGATAAACTAATATCATTTGTTTCTGTGTCTTGTAGGTGGCATCCTTCAAAACAGGCTGCAGATGCTCTTAAGGAGAGTGTTAGGAGGTTATACTCGGAGCCATACACCTCTTGGGGGCAGATTCCAAATAATATTTGCCAGACGATGCTTAATGAATTCAAGGTATATATAAAATTACATAATATTTTGATTAGTACTTACTTACTTATGTTTTAACACTTTTGCTTTTTTCCTAAACATTATATACTTGGCATCCCAAGTACAACTCCTTCATTGCGAGCACATTTGAGAAAAAGACAAACACCCGACGATCTAACTGGCTAAAGAAAGCAAAGGATGATGGAAAAGCCTGTTCTTGGATACCTGCATATGTATATCAAGATTTGCTAGTATTGGGATATCGACAAATTCAAGGTTATGTCCGAACAAGCTAAAAAGGCTATGGGAAGCCTAAAGGGTGGCTCATTACACGTCAGAGGTGCAAAGAATGTCGGTAACATTATGAGGGAGGTGGTGAAATTTTTAATGTTTTAGGTTTAAACTAACATATTATTATTAAATAAAGTATTTTATTCATACAAAGTATATTTTTATTAATTATATTTTAAATTATAGGTAAAAGAAATGGGGTGGTCTCCCTTACGTGATGAAGCTTTTAGGGGATATTATATGAAGAAAAAGAAGAATGCATTGGATTCGGATTAGTGGGTGGATATATAACTTTAGGAATAATTTATTTTGATTCTAACTTTTGCTTTTAATATACACATTGAGTCTAACTATTATATTTAATATGTAGCATGAGTATGAGCGATAAATACAAGAGCTTGGAGATTTGGTCGAGCTAACCCCTAGGTTGTCCAATCAAATTTTGATGGAAAAGGTTGCCGGTGGGAGCCCCAAAGGTTGGGTTTATGGAATGGGTTCCCAAAATAATATGCGAGGACTCCAATCCGATTTACAAGGCATTAGATCTTCATGTCAAGTTGAGGCTATTGATGGGACTTAGATGGATTTCGTGACTCAAAAATTTGAAGAACTTACATATGCATTGGAAAAATCTGAAGTAAGAAAGGCCTAAATGCATCCAAAATTAGAGATATGATGAACTCAA
This sequence comes from Solanum medicagineum, assembly GCA_026153255.1. NCBI lineage: Eukaryota > Viridiplantae > Streptophyta > Magnoliopsida > Solanales > Solanaceae > Solanum > Solanum medicagineum. The sequence continues at coordinate 14,134 of JAPFFP010061333.1, read as the reverse complement.
GCAACAAATGCTCAACTGTCTCGGAAATGTCCATAATCATAATTTTCATATATCTCAAAATCTAAGCATGATATCGAACATCTGACTTCATATTCTTGATCAAGGGAAAAAGTTTAGTGGGAGATGGGTATAACCCGGATTTTAGGAGACCCATAGCGAAAAATAATTTTTGTAAAAATTTTCGAAAATAGTGTGGGTCCGCGATACCTCCGCGACGCAAACTGTCACTGAGTATTGTTTGTACTTCCTTAATTTTCCAGTTTCAGCCCTAAGACATTAGGGTCTTGGCCCTATGTCCACCTATGCATAAAAACACCTATACTTAGCCATTTTTCAGCTCTATATCACTCAAGACACTCTCAAAACCCTCTCTAACACTTAACCAAAAATTTCATCCAAATTCAAGTGCCTCAAGTTTAATTATGGATCTCAAGAATTCCATTTAAAGCTTCAAGTCTCCTTCAAGTCTACATCAAGAAAAGCCAAGTATAAGGTATGTGGGTTTCAACCATTGGGTCCTTTCACCGATAGTGCCCATTCTTCCTATTCTATGAAAATTGCATGTTTTCAAGTTGTATTATCTATGGGTATCTTTTATTATGGATTTTAACCATGAACTATGTTGGGGTTTTATGAAATTTTTATTAAATATGCATGGCTATCTATTCTTATCCTTATACTATGAGTTGGTTTTATCTACTGAGACTATGTATGTTTTGAGCTAAGAAATTATGATCTATTATGAGATTTGATGATAGATTTCAAGGTATCTCACATGAGAGTTTGGCAGGTTGATTTGCATTGAGTTTTCTCACATGATTTCACTCTCGAATTGCATGATTTTGAACAAGCATTTCACACCCACCAAGTGTTTGATAAAATGTCTTGACAAGAATTCTAAAGTTTTACCATGACCTATTGCATGATTTTTACAAGTCATGATTGTTGATGAGTTATTGAGTTCTTATGCTAAGGTCTATACTCTTGTGAATTGTGAAGTCTACTAGAAGCAGTTACAAACTATGTTATATGCCTTACCCTCTAGTACAAGGCCGATATTCTATGTAAAAGGGTTATGAATTATGTTGTACACCTTACCCTCATGTATGATTTGATGTTATGCAATATCTTATACTTATATGAAAGGGTTATGAACTATGTCGTATGCCTCACCCTCATGTACGATTCAATGTTATGTACTCACATGTAGGGGTTATGAACTATGTGGTTTGCCTCACCCTCATGTGCGATCCAATATGTTGTATTATATCATGCTTATATGTAGAGGTTATGACCTATGCTACTCCTCTATCTCATGTACTACCCATTACCTTCTAGAAAGGATTATGACCTATGCTATATCCCTCACCCTCTAGTACAAGCTAGTTGGATGATCCATTCATGTTACTTTATGGTGTTAAACAAGATATGCAAGCACAATTATTCTTAGGCATGTTTTATATTACGCATTGATACACATGGCATATTAAGCTTATGCTTATTGATTATCATTAAGCATCTTGTTATTATGGCTCATTATTCTTGATGCATTGCATTCAGTATACTTAGTGTATTCAAATGTATTAACGCATACTCTATGCCTATATGATGTTACCATGTAGGGAATGGAGCTCCATTTGATCATCCTCCCTCTCCTCGTGGCTAGTTTGATTCTTATGAAGAAGCTAGTTTGTGAGTCCTCAAGTCTAAGGGTGATAGCTATTCTCATTCATGCTTTATAGATTCTTGTTCTTATGTTGGATCCTTGTTAAATGAGGGTGAGCCCGAAAAGTGTCTTGGCCCCCGCTCCAATCTATGTGAAAGGTGTCGTTGGATATTATGTCATGGTTTGATTATGTTATTGAAGCTTGAATCTTCGTACTCTATCATTAGTATGAATTGTTTCCCTTAGTCCCTTTCCCTTTTCATTTATTTGACTCTTGTGTTTGTTTAATTTTCTTCCGCAACCAAGGATGTGTACACGATATGCTAAGAGGCTTGTCTGGGTTGTGTTCGGGCTTCCCATTCGCCGTGTTAGGTCTAGGCCCTAGGCTTGGGTCATGACAAACTTGGTATCAGAGTACTAGGTTGTTAATGATCCTCAGAATCTGACACATCGCATCGATTAGAGTCTTATTCATAGTTGTGAAGTGGGTCACAACTATGAATAGGAGGCTATGAGGCGTTTTAGGAAATGTTTCACTTCTTCATGGTGTATATCGTGCTTTAGGTGTAAGATAAAGCTTTTCCCTTAACTAATTCCCTTTTCTCTTCTAGATCATGCTACTACAAAGAGGAAGACCAAGGAGGGCCCGTGCACCTGAGGGCAACCGACTTGCCCTACTCCTCAAGCTCTTCAAGATAGAGGGGCTACCGAAGTTGAGTTTCGTAATGCCATTACTATGTTGTCCCATGTAATGACCAACCAATTACATCAAGGGGCCCAAGCTCCTCATGCTCATACTCCGGCCTCAAGAGTGAGGGGCTTCACTAGAATGAACCCTCCAGAGTTTCATGGGTCCAAGAAGGAGGAAGACCCCTAAGAGTTCATAGATGAGGTATATAAGGTGCTATCCATCATGGGTGTAAGTTCGGAGGAAAAGATGGATCTAGTGGCTTGTCAACTAAAAGGTATGGCTCAAATTTGGTTTGTGCAATGGAAGGTGGAAAGGGGAAATCATGATGCTATTCCTTAGGAGGAGTTCAAAGCCGCCTTTCTCAAGCGTTTCTTCCCTATAGAGTTGAGAGAGGCTAAAATGATGGAATTTAGGAACCTAAAGCAAGGTTCCATGAGTGTGAGGGAGTATTCCCTCAAGTTCAACAAGCTTTCCAAGTATGCTCCACATTTGGTGGCCGGCCCTAGATCAAGGATGAGCAAGTTTGTGTATGTCGGGAGTGTCCAACTTGGTGAATGAAGAGTGTCGTACTGCCATTCTAGTAGGTGATATGGACTTGTCTCGGCTTATGACATATGTCAAACAACTTGAGGGGGAGAAGCTTAGGAAGAGGAGAAGTAGGGAGTCCAAGAGGCTCGGTATGAGGGTGGTTATCAAAGTTCTAAGGGTGACCGCTTTCAATAAGGTCATGAACTTCAAGGTAGGGTCCTCTAGTGCTCCAAACAAGAGATTTACTAACGATGGGGTGCTTAGCCTAAGGGTGAAAAGGTGGTAGTGGTGGGCTGAGTTTTCTAAAATGCCAAAAATATGAGAAACATCATCATGACAAATGCTTAAAGGATCAAATGCGTGTTATGGGTGTGGAAGAGTAGGCCATAAGCTTATTGATTGCCCTTTATGTTCTAAAAAAAGGTAAAAATGGTTGTCCTCAAGGGTAAAGTGGTCATGTTGATCAAGGGGTTCAAGAAGGTCAAAGGGGGTACTCCATGACAAAATCGGTTCAATGCTCTTCAAGGGAAGTAAGGAGGGGATGAGGTGCCCAATGTTGTTATTGGTATGTGAAAGACTTTTTATTTTTATGTACATGCATTGATAGGATGGGGAACAACTATTTTTTTCATTATTCCTTTGTTTTTAGTAAGTTTCATGTGTGTTCCGAATTGTTATGTGAACCCTTTTTGTGTTTGCCCCATTGCTGAGTCTATTATTGCTAGAAAAGGTCTATAAGGGTTTCCCCATTTACATGAAATTTTGTCTTGTGATTTTGTTGAACTTGTCATGGTGGATTTTGAGGGTATTCTTGGGTGGACTGGTTACATGCATAAATTGATTGTAGAGCCCGTAAAATTAGAATTCAATTCCTTAATGAGTCTATACTTGAGTGGGGAAGTGTAATGTGGTAGTTGAGGGTAGATTCATTTCTTATCTTAAGGCCCAAATTGATCTTGTAAAGGTTGGGGGATGTTGAATCTAAAATTCTTCCTATTGGGTTTGTTCCAGTAGTGAATGAGTTTTTTGATGTCCTTCCTAATATTTTGAATTTTTGGTAATGTCTTTTACTTGACCAATGCCTAGCTATGTATGTAGATCTCATGAATAGGGTCTTTAAACCCTACCTTGATAGGTGCGTGGTAGTTTTATGGATGGTATATTGATTTTTTTCCAGAGTGAAGAAGAGCTTGTGAGTCATTTGAGGGTGATGTTGCAAATTTTGAGGATGAGAGGTTGATTGTTAAATATGATAAGTGTGAATCTTGTGTAACAAAAAGGTGGTCAGAGAAGTACACCAGTTGGCTAGGTTGGAAATGAGGTTTGAAGTTGAGAATGGTAGTGTAGTGGTTTTGATGGTTTCAAATCTTCTTTGGTTGATGAGGTCAATTTTAAGCAAGACCTCGACCCCACCTTGCTAGAGTTGAATGCTTTGGTGGTAGATAGTGAAGTGGAGGTTTCCTCCCAAGGGGGAGATGGTGTCCTTAGATACTAAGGTAGGCTATGTGTGCTTGTGTTGATGATTGGATTCACTTGAAAGTCCCACCAATGAAGGGATTGATGCAGTTTGGCAAGAAAGAGAATTGAGCCTAAGGGTTGTGGTTCATTATAGAGTGTTGAGGGGAAATTGGTAAAGTTGCTTATGGATTGGAACTGCCTAGGGAAATGGATATGGTTCATCCGGTCTTTCGTGTATCTATGTTATGGAAATGTATTGGTGACCTAAGTGATATAGAACCCTTTAAGGTTTTGGGTGTTGTGAAGGACTATGAGGAGGTCCCGATGGACATATTGGATGGACATATGGAAAGGTTGAGAAACAACGATGTAGCACCCATCAAGGGTCCTTGAAGGAATCGACAAGTCGAAAGCATCACTTGGGGAGTCAGAGTGCACATGAAGAGGCGATATCTATACCTCTTTTGTTCTATTCAAGCTTAATATAGCAAACTAAGATCCTTCTATGATTTCAAGTCTTAAGTTTCATCGCTTATGTTATTTGCATGCATTCATGTTTATGTTGACAAGTTTATGGTGATTTTTGACATTCATGTTGAGATTTTTGAAGATGATGTTCAAATGAATTTGTTGCGTTCATGTTGGGCTGAAATCTTCATGATTACTTCTCTTATGTACGTTTCTTTTACATTCGGGGATAAATGTTTCCAAGGGGGAGATATTGAAACGCCCCGAAAATATGCCTCGAAAATTCCTATAAACGTAATTTTCATATATCTCAAAATTCGTGGATGATATCGAAAATCTGACTTTATATTCTTGATTAGGGGGCAAAATTTAGTTGGAGATGGGTATAACCCGGATTTAAGGAGACCCATAGTGAAAAATGACTTGTGCAAAATTTTTCAAAAATAGCATCGGTCCGCAACACAGACCTGTTGCAGAGTAGCGTTTGCACTTCCTTGATTTTTCAGTTTTGTCCCTAAGACATTAAGGTCTTGGCCCTATGCCCACCTATGCATAAAAACACCTATAGTTAGCTATTTTTCAACTATATATCATTCAAGAAACTCTCAAAACCCTCTCTAACACTTAACTAAAAATTTCATCCAAATTCAAATGTCTCAAGCTTAACTCCAGACCTCAAGAACTCCATTTCTCGCTTCAAATCTACATCAAAAAACCCAATTATAAGGTATGTGGGTTTCAACCATTGGGCCCTTTTACAGATGGTGCCTAATCTTCCGATTCTATGAAAATTACATGTTTTCAAGTTGTGTTATCTATGGGTATCTTTTATTATGAATTTTAAGCATGAAATATGTTGGGTTTTTATGAAATATTGATTAAATATGCATGTCTATCTATCTTAAGCTTATATTATGAGTTGGTTTTATCTATTGAGACTATGTATGTTTTGAGCTATGAAATTATAATCTATTATTATAGTGGATGATGCATTCCAAGGTATCTCACATAGGGGTTTGAAAATATGTTGGTGGGTTGATTTTCATGGAGTTTTCTCACATGATTTCACTCTCGAATTGCATGATTTTGAACAAGCAATACACACCCACCAAGTGTTTGATAAAATGTCTTGACAAGAATTCTCAAGTTTTACTATGACCTACTGCATGATTTTTACACGTCTAAATTGTTGATGAGTTAGTGAGGTCTTATACTAAGGTTTATGCTCTTGTGAATTGTGAATTCTACAAGAAGGGGTTACGAACTATGTTATATGCCTTACACTCTAGTGCAAGGTCGAATTTCCATATGAAGGGGTTATGAACTATGTTGTACACCTTATCCTCATGTATGATTTGATGTTATGCAATATCTTGTACTCATATGAAGGGGTTATGAACTGTGTGACATACCTCCCCCTTATATACGATTCAATTTTATGTACTCACATGTAGGGGTTTTGAACTATTTGGTACGCCTCACCCTCATGTGCGATCCAATATGTTGTATTATCTTATGCTTACATGTAGGGGTTATGAGTTATGCTACTCCTTTACACTCATGTACTACCCATTACCTTCTAGAAAGAGTTATGACCTATGTTATATCCTTCACCTTCTTGTACAAGGTAGTTGGATGACACATTTATCATGATCCAAGCCTAGGGTTAGTCGTGACATGGCGCATGGGGAACCCGAAGGACCCCAAGCAAGCCTCTTAGCATATTATTGCACATCCTTGGTCACAGAAGCAATAAAAATACAACAAAAGATAATAAATAAGGACAAAGGGGTTAAGGGACAACTTCCATATTATATACATCAAGAGTCAAGAGAGAGTCAAAGCTGATAGCATAATACAAAGCATGTCTAACAACACTTCTAAAACTCAAATACTTAGCGGGGGCCAAGACAAGCTACCGAGCTCACCCTCATATTCAACATATACATAAGAGAAGATAGTCTTGAAACATAGGGTGAGATCATAAACATGATCTTCGAAATGGAGGAATCACCAAAGAGCTTTAGAGAAGTCGTACTAGCAACCTGGAGGAGGATGATCAAGTAGGGCTCCCGTTCCTACATGGTGACATCATGTAGGTATAGAGTATGCGCTAGTACATTTGAATGTACTAAGTATGAAGGATGCAATGCAACAAAAGATAAGTAACATAATCAAAATGCATAAGCATAGGCAATGAGTAGGGTATAACAATATGGCATGCTTGTGAGATGTTATGTAGTAAATCATGCTTATATAAAACATAATACATGTGCAAGAAGAGACCACTATCGTATTGGTGGATCATCGCACCCTACCACCCTTGGTGATTGAGGTACCAACCCCATCAATTGGCTGGTGGATCGCCGCACCCTATCACCATAGATGACCGAGGTACAAATCGACCGACATGGTTATCAATGTACAAACCCCTCAACATGGTTGGTAGATCATCACACCCTACCACCCTTGATGACCAAGGTAGAAACCCTTCGATATTTTTATCAAGGTACAAACCCCTCCACATGGTTACTTGGTGCACATCCCCCAAGTAGGGCAGTCACATTTCAACACTATATAGAAGAAAACCATATGCATATGTCTATTTCATCATCATATAGTCATTAAACTCATAAGATATGCATGGGCCTTCATTTCCTCAAGAAATCATAAATATGTTATCAAACATTGGCGATGTGTAGTGCTAGTGCAAAACCATGTAATTCAAGAGTGAAATCATGCTAGAAAATTCCATGTAAAACCATCAATAGATACTTGGTAACACCCTCAAGCCTTATACATCAAAGCCCTTAAGCAAATTTCACAACAGATCTTAGATTCATAGCTCAAAACATGCTAAAACAACCATAATTTCAAGAAACCCCAACATACTGTGCAGTGAAATCCATAATAGATAAGACCCATGAGTAAACGAACTTGAAATCGTGCAATTTTAGGTAAAATAGATTTTGGGTATCATGGGTGAAAGGAACCCATGAAAGAAACCCACATACCTTGAATTTGGAGAATCCTTGAAGAAGATTGGAGATGGAGACTTGAAGCTTGAATGAGAACCTTAAGATCCGGATGAGTTTTGAGACTTGAAATGGGAGATGAAATATTGTCTAAGTATTTGAGTGAGTATTTGGGAATGTCTTGAATGATATGAGGGTGAGATAAGGCTAAGTAAAGGTATTTTCATGCATGGGAACACTTAGGCCCAAGACCCAATAGTCTTGGACTGAGCTTGAAAACAACACACACAAAATGAACTGAGGCGCGCCCTTGGCGCATCGCGCCTTAGGCACGAAAACCTCACTGGAAATCGCAGTTTTACGATTTTCAAATTTTGCTATGGTTGCTCTTAAATCAAGGTTAGACCCATTTTCCACTCAATTTGACCTCCTGAACAAGAATATGAAGTCGAATTTCTGATATCATGTATGGATTTTGAGATATATGGAAATTACGATTCCGGGCACTTCCGAAACACATTTTTGGGCACTTTTTAGGGTCGTTTTAATATCTCCCCCTTGGGAACATTCATCCCTAAATTTCAAAGAAATGTATGTGAGAGATGCAAACATGAAAATTTCATCCCACATAAGGATGCAACAATGTACTTAAACATCATTTCAAAAATCTCAATATAAATGTAAAATTATCATGAACTTGTCATTTAAGCATGAACATATGCAATGACATGAGGACTGAACTTAAGACTTGAGATCATATAAATGACTTAGATCAATACCTTAGGCTTGAGTTGGTATCTCTTGCTCAGTAACTGTGTAGTTGTTTTGAGTTGCATCCAGAGTTTTGCTAGCATATTATATGGAGTGGAACACTTTCTCTCTGCGCTGCCCCAACACTATCACTAGCATCGCACATGAGCTCAAGCGAGAGCTCCCAATCATGTATTATCAATATGGGAGCCTCATTCAGCTTCTTCTTCAACAACTCGAAAGCCTGCAAAAAAGAAGCATAAAAGTTAAAGGCTATCTCATTCTCCAGTAGAGTGCAAAATGGCTTTGCAATTTTGGAGAAGTCCTTAATAAATCTGCGTAGAACCCCGCATGTCCCAAAAAACTTCGGACTCCCTTAATTGACACCGGTGGGGGTAGCTTTTCTATCACTTCAGTTTTTGCTCTGTCCACCTCTAAACCATGCTTAGATACCTTGTGCCCTAGGACTATCCACTCCTTAATCAGGTAGTGACATTTCTCCCAGTTAAGAACGAGGTTAGTCTCCTCACATCTTGCTAGCACTTTGTCTAGATTCTGCGGACACATCTCAAACGATTCACCAAAGACAAAGAAACCATGTCATGGAATATGACCATCATGCACCTTTGAAAAGTGGCTAGTGCATTGTACAAACCAAAGGGCATGTGTTTGAAAGCATATGTTCCATATGGACATGTGAAGGTCGTCTTCTCTTGCTCTTTGGGTGCAATGCTGATTTGGTTGTACCCTGAGTGTCCATCCCAGAAGCAGTAGTATCCTTGCTCAGCAAGTCTGTCTAACATTTGCTCAATGAATGGAACTAGGTAGTGGACTTTTCTGGTGGCATCATTCAACTTTCTGTAATCCATGAAGATACACCACCCTGTCACCGTTTTGGTTGGGATCAACTCATTCTTGTCATTAGTGATGACCATCATCCCTTTCTTCTTAGGTACATATTGCACTGGACTTACCCACTTGCTGTCAAAGATGGGGAAGATGGTACCCGCATTCAACAACTTGATCACTTCCTTTTTCACTACCACTTTCATGATTGGATTTAATATTCTCTGTGGTTAGGCAACTAGCTTGTGAGCTTTTTCCATGAAAATCCTGTGTATACATAGGCTGATGCCATGGATATCTGACTTTTGCCAACCCATTGCTCTCTCTTTCTCTTCTTTAGATTAGCCACAACAGTATCCACCTGGGTTGTAGTTAATTAAGCAAACAAGATTACAGGTAAACTATTATTTTCACCAAGAAATTCGTACCTGAGATTTGATAGCAATGGCTTCAACTCAAGTTGAGGAGCTTCTTCAACTGAGGGTTTGGGTGATTGTCCCAACACCCTATTCAATGGCGCAACTACTTTCTTTAGCATGCTAATATTGTGAGTGTTCAGCACACTTTCTATTTCTCTGGTCGTTGCTCATCCACTAGCCCTTGGTTCAGTAATACTCTGGCTAATAGCTCTGTGATCTCAACTTGGCGCACTGCAGCCTCAATATCTATCACTGTGATGGCTGCCAAATCTTCATATGCAGCCGACAACTTTATTGCTCTGTACACATCAAATACCTTGACTTTATTATGGGCTCTCATGGTGAGCCTCCCTTCTATATCAATCAATGCCTCTCCTGTAGCTAGGAACAGGCACCCAAGGATGAATGGGACCTCATGGTCCGAGTCAAAATCCAAGATGACAAAGTCCATGGGGAAAATAAGGGATCCCACTTAGAATAAGATATTCTCAGTCACACCATCTGGCCTTACCACAAAACGATTCGCTAATTGTAAGACGATGGTGATGGGTTCAGTCTCCCAAGCCCCAACTTCAAGAACATGGAATTGGGCATGACGTTGATATTTGCACCCAGATCATACTACACTCTAGTATTTAGACAGTTCCCAATGGTTACTTGCACAGTAAAACTCCCAAGATCCTTCTTAGCTAGCAAGTGAGATCTATTAAGAATCTTGGAGCTACATGCCCCCATGAGTGCCACAGTCTCATATTCAGCCAACTTGTTCTAGTTGGCAACAATGTCCTTGACATACTTGGCATACTTCGGGATCCCTTGCAAAACATCAACCAAAGGTAAGTTAATTTGTACTTTCTTTAGGAGCCCAATGAATTTCTAGAAATAGTCATCCTCCTTCTTGTTTCTCAACTTTTGTGGAAATGGAGGGAGGGTTTAGGCAGTGGAGTTGCCTCATCAGTAGTTGAGCTAGGATTGCCAGCCTCATTATTCTGTGCAGTGCTTTGTTCAACCCCATTCTTCTTTCGGATCAACTCAGTCGAAGGCCTCACACTTTTAGTGCTAACTGCATTAACTTGCTTCGGGTTGGGGTCAGTGGTGCCTGGAAGGCCTCTCTGAGGCCTAGAGTTCATAGTGCTATCCAACTGCCCTAACTGTTTCCCCAAATTCTAGAGACCCTGCCTGTTCCTCTTAATATCCTCTTCTCGTCTGTTCTGTTTTGCTAGAATTTGCCTCAACATCTCATTCTCAGTCATATTGTTCGGGTTAGCCTGTTTTACAGGTTGCTGCATCTGCTAGTTATAGTAGGCATTGCCACCCTCTGGTCTTTGCTGAGGTGGCCTTTGGTTTTGCTGATTACCATCACAAGAGAAGTTAGGGTGATTCCTCCAATTAGGGATATATGAGTTCCCGAAGCCTTGGTAGCCACCTCTGTTGGCATTACTCACGCAATTTACTGCTTCCAGATTAGCTCCACAAAACTCAACAGTGTGGTCACCTTCCCCACAAATATCACACCAACCATTCTGCTGTTGTTGTACCACATTGACTGGGGCTGATTGTTGACCCATTGCTACTGGTGCTTGTTGTTGCTAACCTAAAACCATATTGTTGAAGTGAGTGGTCATCATGTTCTGCATGCCTGACATCTGAACCTACAGGGTAGTTATAGCATCAATCTCCAACACACTAGCCTGCTTTTAGACTACCAGTCTGCTTGATAATCCATTCTATTCAGGATTTCCTTGTGCAATCCAATTGAGAAGAGTATACAATGCATCATATATCTTCTCTAATTCCTGTCCACCTGCAGCTAAATCAAGGCGAATCTTGGTGGTGGCTTCCAATCCTTCAATAAAGGTATAGACCAACACCTCTTTAACTTGACAATGATGAGGACAACTTATCAAAAGTGTTTTAAACCTATCCCAAGCTTGAAGCAGATTTTCTCCAAGCCTTTTCTTGAAGCTCAGAATCTCATTCCTGAGTTTTCCTGTCTTGCCAGGTGAGAAGAATCACATGAGGAACTTGCGAGCAAGATCATCACAAGATGTGATAGAGTTTGGTGGCTCAATTTGTAGCTACCTTCGTGCTTCCCGCAGCAGTGAGAAGGGAAACAAGGTCATCCTCACATAGCCTCTGTTCACCCCTGTTGGGATGAATGAATCAGCTATTTCCAGGAAGTTCTGAAGATGGACCTGTGGATCTTCATGTGGTAGCTCGGTGAACTGTCCATTGGAGTGTTGTAACTGGATCATGTCCTGCTTAAGTTCCAACCGACCACCGGGCTCCTACTTAAGGAAGCAACTAGTGACATTAGTGGTTATCAGAATTGCCATATCCCGAACTGGCCTCGATGTCGGTGGTCCAGGTGCTGGTGGTGTTAGTGGATTTTCGTCCATCATTTCCTCTCTAGGATCTGTTTCTACTTTATTATCTTCTCAATCCTCCTGTTCAATGAGTTCAATCAGTAGAGTTTGAAACAAGACCCCTGCTCTCTTCTTTGATTGATAAAAGCAAGAATCCTGATCTTCCAGTGTGGTAGTCGATTAACTGTAAAAACAATACAACTAAGATCAAATGTAGCGAACACTACAAACACAACAATGTAGAAAATCAACCAATTCAACTTCAAATCCCCAACAACGATGCCAAAAACTTATTGTCCTCAATGCACGCAAATGTACGTGGTCTAAAAAGTAATATAGTAGCCCTGATTAAGGGGATGGGATGCCAAACCCAAGGGATTTAAATGAAATCAAACAATCCAAGCTATAACGTTTGAAGTGCTTTATTAAAATATTTAAGAGTTTTGTGCAAAGCAATTAAATAACTAATTACTTCTACTCTAATTAAGCTTTTGTTTTTAAGATATCAATTAAAGAGCAATTCCAGGATTGTGTCCTTAACGACGCCATTTAGTCTCAAAGTTTGCACCTATATCTAGGTTCGTCACTACTGATTCACGGGGTTAAATTATCTAAATAGGGCTGCACGCTTTTTCCAGCCTACCATTATGGACTGCCTAACTACGTCGTTGAGGGGGGATAGACAGAGCAATAAAAGTGTTTTAACATTATCTTCCCGTATTATGAACCAAATTAGGTGTAAGGGTAGTTGTCACGGGTCTCCTTTACACGAATCAACCTAGTTTCCTAGTTGAACAAACTCCCTATATTACTGTATTCTATTTACTCCAACATCTCTCGAATCTAGAGTGAACAACTAATTTACCTCCTAGTTGGCCAGACTATGAAGTATAGATAAAAGTAATACAAGAGTAGTCAAAAGAAACTCATTCATAAATGTCAAAATTCAAGAATTAAACATTGTATGTGGCTGGTACACAAGAATATGAAAACTTAGTCACTCATAGTAACTACGTATATTATGAATGAACCAGAAAGCATTGACAACCAACAAATAATGATGAAACTAACCAAATTCATCTTAGAGCAAGGTTTATAGTCGTCTCTCTTTGTTTTTGCATAAAAAACCAATATGAATACCTAAAGTTTTTGACAAAATATAACTTAAAACCCCGTAACTCAATTTTTCCCTTCGCAATCCTCAAGTCCATGATTTGGAATGCCTATCCTGGCTAGATTTTATCTTATTTTGCTAACTGGACCAATTTTCCCAGCATTAGCACAACTAAGCGACGCAGACTGTGCCTTTTTTTCTGCTTCACGCCTTTTTGTTTCTTCCTTTTTCAGCTTGCAAAACTTTAACCCCAGGTCTACGACACACACGTGAGTTTTTTGCTGATTCTGCTAACTTTTATCCTCTAAATACCGGGTTGTGTTCTTCCTTCAAATTCAGGTGCGACTCTAGACTAGCATAATCCGATCAAAACCTGCAAAAACACAACCAAATGATGCATTTGGCCCTGGATTAGCAAAATAAGAGAAATCAAATTGAAAACACCTAGACTCTATGAGTTCACCCTCTAACTATTCTTTATTTATGGATATTTTTGGCTAATTTGGCATATAAATACGCCTAAGATCATATCTATATTCAATTTATAATATAAAAATTTAAGTGTCTGTTTGCGCACATTTAAATTGAATGATATAAATGCTAATTAAGATCAAGTTAAATAACACACTTATACTTTATATATGTCTTCTTAATATAAATATAAAATGTTAGACCTCGTATTTCTTTAAATTAAGGATAATTATCCAATTGGAAATTTTGTTGTGGATGTCGTGTATTTTGAACATAAGTATATTTCCGGTGCGTGATTAGAGTACCAAGTGAATTTGGTGTGCATAATTAAGTTTGAGTCGGAAGTCCTCGATTGGATCAAAATAGAAAAGTTTGGGACCTA
>JAPFFP010061323.1:0-26823 GCA_026153255.1 Solanum medicagineum | reverse complement strand
CTTTGGCTCCGGTAACAACTAAAAATGCAACTTTTGTCCTCAAATATTCCTCTCAACTCCAAATTAAATTCTGCAAGATCCCCTAGACCATATTCGACATTTCGGAGTTGATAGAATTAACAAAATCGTGATCCAACAATTAAAACTTAAAACAGACAGAAAAGTCAAACTTTTCAACTTATACCCATAAAAACTCTTTCACTTGCAAAACTCAATCTTGTCACCATATTTGCGAAATTTGATTTTTTAAGCATTAGCCAATAGTGACTCAAGGCAACTTAAGAAATTACGGGTTCTAACATCCATTTATTTATATCTATTATTATAGTAAGAATAGAAAAAATTTTACAAATAATATTAATTAAATTTTTTACCCTTCATTAAAAATATTCTATGATAGACCAAATTGTTGTTAAGTAGTTTTTTAAACAATTATAATTTAGTTTTTTCCAATTATGTAGGATTTTGAAATTAATAGAAGATAAAGTTATTATATCTTTACCATATATAAACTCTTTATTTATTTAAACTATGTAACATAGTTAAAATATATTCAATATTAATTTTTTGTATTTAGAAATCATCATCATTAAAAAACAAAATACTTGATATGTTGTATTTATTGATTGGCGAAGACTAATGTCTCATGATCATATTTATTAAAAGTTGTTACATGTCATTGTTTAAAAACAGTTAAAATTTGCATGAAACTTTTTTTTATTTAAAATAGATAGAAAACCTTAATGCTTAAGACATCAGATGAAAAGCTTACCTTAGAAGTTTAATTTAAACAACGTCCGTAGTCATTAAGAGCTTATCTTATAAAAAAAAATTACTAAAAGATACAGTATTTAAGGAAAATGAATTCCTTATTAAAAAAATATGAGAAATATTTTTCAAAACTTTCCTCTAACTTAAAATTACAATTATTATTTCACTCCATAGCCAAAAATTCCACTAGACCTGCCCACCCCACCCTCCCAAAAAAATATAAATTTATTTTTTTAAAAAAATTAAATTTTTTTTACCCCATACATACCTTGGCCCGCCCACCATCTTACCCCCAACTCCAACTACAACCAAAACATTAATTTAAAAAACTTGTTTTTGAAAAATACTTCAAATTTTGAAAATTTATAATTTTTTTACCCTCATCCCTACCCACACTTCTTTTTTCACAATTTAAATCCCATGAAATAGAAGTTTATTGTCACTTTTCCACCTTAAAGATATTTCCTATAAAATATTTTTGATTTACCAATCAAAGACTAAATATTTTTTACTTACCAATCAAATAAGAAAAAAATATTTTTAATTCAACTTATACTTTCCATGAAAACATTTTCCTCATACCAAACATAACCTATGTTGCATTTTTCATATTTGTTGATGGATGTGTCGCATTATCTAAAGGTAATACCTTTTTGAAGGATACAACATAACTACGATAATATTTTTGAAAAATATGATCTTACCCTTAGTTTTTATGCTGTACTATCATGTTTTTATCTAAAATTAGAGCTTTTAGGAAATTGTTCTTTTTTATTAAATTTCATCCAATCATGAAGCCAACGGACAAGAGAAAGAAGTATCACTGAAGTCGGTCACATTTTGGATGGGACTTTATGTTTTTTTTTTTTTTTTGCGTGTGTATTATTTCGACCTGAATGTTGTTTTACCCTTTTTGAGCTTGCTCTTATTTAGAAATCAATATAATCAGACCAAGAGTCCAAGTTTAATTAAAAAAAGGTTCCATCATGAAGTGCTGGATTAATGATTTCGTTAACGTGCTTAGAATCTATCCCGGTATACAAATTAAATTAAAGTGGCATATTAAAGTATAAAAAGCAAGTGATATCGTACAAGAGTATTGAATTTCTCCTATTCAAGTATCTCTACTTTCAATCAATCATTGCGAACATAAGTTTTTCGAAGCTAAATGTGAAATTTTTTTCATGGGGTACATAGAAAATTTAAAAGTTCAATAGAACCCAAAAAAATTGACTCACATTCTATATTTATAGCTAGAAAATACCCCATAAACTATCTTTTATAGAATTCTTAATTCGAAACTCATAAATCTAAGCTTCTAATTCTGACTCTAAAGTCACCATTGCTGGCAACTTGTAACAATGCATAGGGCAACTTGGATTGTTAAGAATCCAAGTCTCAATGCAGTTAAAATGGAAATTGTGGTTGCAAGGCATGTTGTATTCTTCTGAATTGGGTAAATAATTTTTCATGCATATGGAACATGTGTCTGCAATCAGTGCATCATCTTGGTTTGACAAATTTACTTTTCGTAAGAATTGAAGTTTTGATCTTACTGCCGGCAATGATCTAAATTCCTTTCTAGCGCGCTCAATAAAAGACTTTTAATCCCTTTCGTAATTCATATAATAAGACTTGCTCCAAAGAGATGTGTCATCCACAATGGCTTCTATGTAATATTCAATATATTTGAATTCTCTGTACAAATACGATCCTCGTTGTTTCACTCTCATGATCTTAGCATAACTGATTTCCAAAGTAATTCCGCGAAATATTCTCTCTGCTGCAAGAATTCTTGCTTTCATAAGTTTATATTCTTGAGAATTTAGGGACATTTGCTTGACAAATACCAGGTTCATCGAAATTGCATCCAAATAATTGTGTGGAGGACGTGTAGCAATTTTCTGATGAACATACTCCAAAATTTGTTTAATTAAATCACCCTTGTTCTCTAATTTTTTCTGTAGGATTCCATTTAACCCCTTCTAATGGATAAGGAAAATTAGTTCCCAAAAGCAAGTTATCAATTTTATCCCACGATAATGACTTGTACTTACAAGAACATGTATTATCACAATTGAACTTTTCCACAGTGCTGCCACCACAACTATAAGCATATTTGACAATTACATTAATGTCCAAGTTAAGATCGTTACTTGGACGATCTCCTAAACCATAAACAATTTCAGGGGACACATGAATTTCACTATATGTGGATGGCTCCATTTTGATGAAATTAAACTAATCAAAAATTTAATATCGAGTATGAAAAAATGAGTTTCACCCAGCTTCGTATTTATAGAGACAACAAAGGCTAGTTGATTTTTTTACATTGTTTTTGTGTTGAATTGGAATTTCTTCGTTTTCTTCCTTTAATTTTGGTTTCCTGTTCCCTAATTACTTGTGAATTAAATTTACAATTAAGGTAAGTTAGCTAATTTCCACAAGTTTATAGATTACAATGTATTTAACTGGCCGGGCGTTCATTATATTTAGATTTTAGGCGCCTAATCGGTCTTTATAATACTCTCCTGCTCCATAATATTTGTCCAAATATTAAAATTTATCGTCTCAAATTATTTATCAATTTACAAAACTAATATAAAATTAAGTAGGGTCACACAAATCTCATTATGTTAATAATCAATTACAGTCTATTCCTACTCTTTTTCAAATTACGAAAAATCTCTTAAGTTTGGTGAAATCTGGATACATCGCGTACATCAGATGTAGGAAGTGATGTATCCGACCGATAAGTCAGGTAAAATGATGTATGCAATGTCCTGATACATGATGCAAGTGATGTATTCAACCGATAATCGCATAAAGAGATGTATCCGACCGATACATCACGTCTAGTGATGTATCAGAAAATAGGAGAGAATAGGGATTCTTTGTAATTTTTTCAAATGATAAAAAATCTAGATAATATGGTAAACTATATGTATAGGTAATTTTTTCAAAAAGTAATTGTTTTTTTTCCTATTTTGCCCTTAAAATAAATTATTTCTGAAAGTATAAAAGTTGTAATGTTCCGACTTCCAAAAACATTTCTCCACTACTAATCTTGGTATCGATGAATAAGACAAATAAATAAAGGATTTTTCAAAAAAAAAATAAGCACTTAAAATATAATAAGACAAAAAATAGTTATAGTTTTATAAAATTACGATTCATAGCTACATATTATAGGAGAGATGAGAGCAGTATCGAGAGGGGGGGGAGAAAGGCGGGCGAAAGAGCGCAGAGACTGGAGAGAGGCAAATTGCACATGTATATCTATTAAATTGTATGTGTATATCTGTCAAATAATTATATAATATATATGTGTGTGTGTGTATGTGTGTGTGTGTGTGTGTGTGTGTGTGTGTGGGTATTTGTATATTTGGCTAGCAAGACTAAGACATGAAGGAGAGAGACGAACGAGATCGAGAGAGCGCAGAGAGTGGAGACAAGCGCATTATATATGTATATCTCTCGAATTGAATTTAAACCTATAAATTGTAAATTTTCAAACTATAGTAGTATAATGTAAATACATATCATATTCTTGCCTAGTTACATAATTTATCTTTTTTTAAAATCTCCTCTTTTGTTTCTAAGGGGGGAAAACATATACGTATATTGGATTAGAGGGTCAACATAGAAGTTTGTTTGTATTAAATTGGCATCGTGTTATTGCTGTTCTGTAACAGATTATTCAAAGTTTTCGAAAGAAAGTTCATGGGCTAAAAGGTGGAGAAAGTTCTGCGACCATCCAATCACCACCTGCAAAGAAGAATTTAGAGATTAGATTTGACGTTATACACCTATATACAACTTTTAATTAATTATATTAGCATTCTAGTCCCCTTATTTTCTTTTTCTCCTTCAAATGGCATTGCTTGTGCTAAGAGTTGCCTGAAAAGTTTGCAAATTTAGTGTAGTTAGAGAGATTTTGCTTTCATTACTTACTTTGAATTTTGAAACCTGATTACTATGAAATTTTACGAGAAAGTAGCACTTTGTTATATTATAACACTAGGTAATTAGCCCTGCTTTTGTCATGCCCTGGGAGGGGACCTAAGACGTGGCCAGCACCCAGAGACTATTGCTAGTCATCAAGCAAACCACTTGGCCTCATCATCTTCATCCATTCGCATATTCTACAAATCAGCGGAAATCATATGGAATAAATGGGCACATCTAATCATCTAGTCTCAAATAATAATGTAATGAAAGGCTAGTAGAAAGAAACTAGCTCACAAGCTCCAACATCAACATCTAACTCTAGTCTATGAAGCCTCTATCACTATTAAGTGGTGTCAATGACAGACCCATGGCTACCTCAATCAAGATAAAAGATAAGCAACTCTAACTCTAAAGCATGATGAAATATAATGTAATGAATCATCCGAAGTAGGGAAGGCTCACCAATCTGTTGAACGCTCGAAGATCCTCAACAATTCGCCTACTGATGACCTCTATCTTACGTATCTTCATCATAATACAATGCAGTCCAAAAGGGAACGTCAGTATTTGGAATATACTAGTATGTAAAATAGCTAAGTGACACTGAAACAGGTAGAACAATATAGAAATAACAATCAACTCAATATGGAAACCAATCAATATGTCAAATGTCTATCTAAGGAAAGAGTAAAGAGTAGACAAGTGACTCATCAATCGAATCAGACTCATCTCAGAAGGACTCGTCTCAACTCATCTCATCACATCTCGACTCAGAGTACTCAAGGTAGGAACTTTCTGGGAGTTTCTCTTATCCGACAACAATCATTTATGAGCCAGTGATCGTACAACAAGTCGTTGTTGTTGCCACAGCCGTCCCATACTTTCTAGGTAGGGGACGAATCGAATCCACTAGGGAGCCCAACTATCCGTTAAAAAGTAAAGTCCTCTATTGTTTGAGGGACTCTATCCAGAAGGAACCACAATGAGACGTAATGGCTCTAATCCTTACCTATGCTTGGCTACGTAGTTTGACGAGTACGAGTTGGATTAACTCTTACTATTTCGGTGCTCGATACTCCTCCCATGACTCAATGCTCATAAAATAATTCATTCAGTCAATACATCTCAATTGACTCATCTCAACTCAGCCTTATGAAGGCTCTCATCATTCAATCAGTCTCAAAGAGACTCTACTCATCTCAGCAATCAACATCTCAATCAACAGCTCAAGGATTAGAGCAATCATTAAGGAATGATCGAATAGACAAATTATTAAAGTTCATTTATGGAAACTCGTGGGACTATCAAGTTCTATCAAATCATCATTATTCTCACATCACAATCTCTATCAACATTCTCAATCAGGGCTCTTGACTCAATCCCTATCTTCTTTCATACAATCTTTAAGAAAATAACAAGTAGGGTTTATGCAATAATTCATGTAAAAACATTCAATTCAAGAAACAAGTTTGTGATGATCATCAACATATGAAAATACATGTAAAAATCATAATCTTTTCAAGAAAATAATCAAGAATCATGCATTTAAACTCAAGAACCTTCGACTCTCATCTAAGACCATCTATAGGGAACATGAGAGAACAATCTCATATTTTCGTTTAGCCTTACATACTTGGAATGAAGCTCTTCAAATCACCCGTCAAGAATTCTCCTTGAATTCTCCAATCTCACGTTCTTCTTTCTTCTCTCTCAAGCCTTAACTTTCAACTGTTGTGAAGAAGGACTTAGAATGGATATTTTGACCCTATTTACTCATCAAAACGACCTTAAATAGGTCGTGTTTCAAGTTTATAAAGGGTTGGGTAAAGTCCGGAATTCCCCTCAAAAGATTTGAAATTTTAAATTTTGGTAGAGCAAGTCAGGATAACAGGTCCACGACGCGTACCTCTACGCACCTATGAAATTTTAGAAATTCAATCCCATCGAAACATTGAGAAAATATGTAAGTGTGGGTCCATGATGGGTCCACATCGTAGAGCTGTCGCGTACCCTCACTTTTTAGGTTCGCGATTGTTCTGCGTTGCGGCCCTGTCTCGGACCCTTACTGTCTCTGGTTAATTTTGTGAAAAATATTTTTTTAACCCGGTTGCTCTTAAATCGGGTTGAGATCATTTTCTGACTCAATTTTCCACACTAATCGCAAATCCGATCTCAGATTTCTCATCTGAGCTTGGAAGACGCGTTACGCGCACGTCTCCATTCTTGGGGTATTTTGGTAATTTTACCGAGTGTTACATCATCTACCCCTTGGGATCATTCATCCTCGAATGATGAGTAAGGGTGGATATCAAGGCACGAATAAACTCAAAACTCCTCTAAACTTTCAATCTATCAATCTATCTTTCAACTCCTCATTTCTATCAATAATCTCTATTCGAACTTGAGAATAGACAATCAACGAGACAAGACAATCAATTTGGTCAAGGGTAAGGAATTTTACCTTCAAAATTCTCATCCGTTGGCACGAATAAATGTGGATATTTTTCTTTCATCTCTTCCTCAGCTTCCCATGTGGCCTCCTCAATGAATTGATTTTTCCACGGACTTTGACTGAGGCTATCTCCTTGGTTCTCAATCTGCGAATTTGACGATCAACGATTTGAACTAGAATTTCTTCGTAGGTTAAACTATCCTTCACTTTGATGCTCTCCACACGGATTACCAAGTTAGGATCTCCTAAGCATTTCTTCAACATCGATACATGAAACACCATATGAATACCATCTAACTCGGAAGGTAACTCTAATTCGTAGGCAACCTTCCCAATCCTCTTTACAATCTGACAGGGTCCAATATAACGTGAACTCAATTTATCCTTTTTCCCAAATACCATGACACCTTTCATAGGTGACATATTTAAATATACCTAGTCACCTACTTCGAACTCTAAATCTCTCCTCCTCACGTCGGTGTAGGATTTCTGGCGACTTTGTGCAGCCTTTGATCGCTCTCTAGTGATCTTAACCTTCTCAATTTCTTGATGGACACTTTCAGGCCCAATCAACTCTGGTTCTCCAACATCGAACCACCCAATTGGTGATCTACATCTCCTCTCATATAAAGCTTCATAGGGAGCCATCTGAATACTTGCATAATAACTATTGTTATATGCAAACTTAATCAACGGTAGGTGCGCATCCCAATTTCCTTGAAATCAAGGATGCAGGCTCTTAACATATCCTCTATCATCTGAATTGTATGCTCCACCTGGCCATCGGTCTATGGATGGAAAGTTGTGCTCAAATTTACTTTAATACCCAATCATTTCTGAAATGATCTCCAAAATTGGGGGTGAATTAAGCTCCTCTATCCGAGATGATGGAAAAGGGAACCCCATGCAACCTCACAATCTCCTGGATGTACATCTTGGCATACTTCTCCCCAGTGTTAGTTGTCTTAACTACTAAGAAGTGAGCCGATTTAGTCATCCTATCCTAATCACCCATATCAAGTCATGTTGCTTTCGAGACCACGGTAGACCAATAATGAAGTCTATATTGATCATCTCCCACTTCCATTCTGGAATCTCAAAGTTTTCAGCTAATCCACATGGCCTTTAGTGCTAAACTTTCACTTGCTGACAGTTCGGGCACTTAGAAACAAATTCAGCAATATCCCGCTTCATTCCACTCCACCAATAGACTTCTCTCAAGTCGTAGTACATTTTGGTAGAGCCAGGATGAATAGAATACCTAGTGCTATGAGCTTCAGCAATGATTCTATCTCGTATACCATCAATATCTTGGATGCACAATATACTTTGTTACCTCAACACCCGATCTCCCCCTTTGGAGAAGACCATGACTTTCTGTTTGTGGACGACCTCCTTCAATTGGAGTAGGATAGGATCTCGGTCTTGCTTTTCTTTTACCTCTGCCACCAAAGATGAAGCTGACCCATTCTGGACATTAACTCCTCCCTCATCATTCTCCTCATGTTGGACCCCCAATCAAGCTAACTGATGCACTTCTTTAGCTAACTCCTCTTTCCTCCCTTCACATGGGCTATGTTACCCATTGACAACCTTCTAAGAGCATCAACAATAACGTTAGCTTTACCTGGATGATGGATAATGCTTATTTCATAATCCTTGAGCAACTCTAACCATCTTCTCTATCGTAGGTTGAGCTCTTTCTAACAGAAGACATACTGCAAGCTCTTATGGTCAGTGAACATATCCACATACACTCCATAGAAGTAGTGGCGCCAGATTTAGAGTGCAGACACCACTGCCACCAACTCAAGATCATGGGTTGGATAGTTCCTCTCATGAATCTTGACTTTTCTGGAAGCATAGATATCTCCTTCCCTCTCTGCATCAACACACATCCCAATCCAACTCCCGAAGCATCGCAATAGACCACAAAATCTCTTATTCTATCAAGCAAGGTTTGGACTAGTGTAGTAGTCAGTCTAGTCTTTTTAAGTTTTGGAAACTTTTCTCACACTCATCGGACCACTAAAACTTGACCTTTTCTAAGTTAGCTTTGTCAATGGTACGGATAAGAAAGAAAATCCCTCAACAAATTGGCGGTAGTAGCCTGCTAACCCCAAGAAACTCCTTATGTCAGTTAGAGAGGTTGGTCTGGGCCAGTTCTTGACCGCTTTAATCTTTTGAACATCCACTCTAATACCATTACCAGAGACAATATTGCCTAGGAAAGCCACAGATTTAAGCCAAAATTCACATTTCGAAAACTTTGCATACAACTCATGGTCCTTAATGATTTGGAGGACGATTCTGAGGTGATTTGCATGCTCCTCTTCATCTCTTGAATTCACTAAGATATCATCAATAAACACAATCACAAACATGTCCACATATTGTCGAAACACCCTATTCATCAAATCCATAAAGGTTGCAGGTGTATTCGTCAACCCAAAGGACATGACCAAGAACTCAAAATAGCCATACCTTGTCCTAAAGTTTGCTTTTGGAATGTTACATTCCCTTACTTTCAATTGATGGTAGTCGGATCGGATGTCTATCTTTGAGAAAAAAGAGGCACCCTGAAGTTGGTCAAACAAGTCATCTATCCTTGGGAGTGGATACTTGTTCTTTATGGTGACCTTGTTCAGCCACCTATAGTCAATACACATTCTGAGAGAGCTATCATTCTTTCGCACGAATAGGTTAGAGGCACCCCAAGGAAAAACACTCGACCTTATGAAGCCCTACTCTAACAAATCTTTCAACTGCTCCTTCAACTCTTTCAGTTTAGCGAGGGTTATCCTATAAGGTGGAATTGAGATAAGCTGGGTATCAGGAAGAACATCAATCCAGAAATCAATGTCCCTATCAGGAGGGACTCCGGGAAGATCCTTAGGAAACAGTTCTGGAAACTCATTCACAATAGGAACTAACTCAAGAATTGGGGACTCAACATCATCCGACTTAACTCTCACAAGGTGATAGATACACCCCTTCGCAATCATATTTCTGGCTCTAAGGTATGAGATAAACTTTCCTTTAGGTGCTACGGAATCACCCTTCTATTCTAGAACCAGTTCATTCGGAAACTGGAACTTAACGGTTTAGGCTCTACAATCAATGGAGGCATAATAGGTGTGGAGCCAATCAATGCCGATGATCAAATCAAAATCATTCATATCTAACTCAATCAGATCAATGATAGTATCCCTATGATAGATGGACACTACACAAGCTCTATAGACTCTCTCAGCTCGAATAGACTCTCCCACTGGAGTGGAAACATCAAAGGGTTCAAGAAGATGCTTAGGGGTTCTATCAAATTGACTAGCCACATAAGGAGTTACAAAAGATAATGTAGCACTAGGATCCATCAACACATAACAATCAATAGAAAAGACTCAAATCATACATGTCACAACATTTGGGGAGTTCTCCTGATCATGTCGACTGCCCATGGCATACAAACGGTTTGAAGCTCTGCTTGTGCCTGAGGTGGTGCCTCTCTGATTCCCCTTAGCTGGCGAGGCCGGTGCAAAAGATTGAGCCTGATCAACCCACTTTGGGCACTCTCTCTGGCAGTGGCATGCTTGGCCACACTTGAAACATACATCACTCCCTTCACGACATCTACCTATGTACAACTTGCCATATGTACCACAGAGTGGTTTACCTCATGAACCTTAACCCACACTAGCTTGTGACTGAGACCCACGGGCTCCAAAATTCTGGGATTTCTATTCGCTTCTGACTCTAGGCTCAAGTGCACTAGCAGATGATGGTGCTGGAAACCTATTTCCATTGCCTTCCTTCCCAACCTCATGGCTGGATGTCTTAGCTTTCTTGCTTATGAACCTTTCCCTATCATGTTGCCTCTCCTCATCAACTTGTTGCACGAAAGTCATCAATCTCCCAATATCCATGTCACTCACGAGCATAGCTCCCTTCCTATCTCTCTTTGTCCCTCTATTCAACCCATCAACATACATCCCCATCCTCCTCGTCATATCAGCAAAAGAGCATAGCGGGATAATTATGTGAACTTCAGCTCATACTCTTGTACAGTCATAGAGCCCTGTTTCAAGTTCAAAATTTCCCTTACCTTCTCCTCTCTCCTCTCCCATGGGAAGAAACGTCCTAATAAAGCTTCCTCAAACAAAGCCCAAGTCATCATGGCGGCATTCTCCCCTCTACTCTCTTCCATTGGTCATACCACAATCTAGCCACCCCCTTTAGTTGATAAGCAGTCAGTTCCACTCTATTGGCATCAGCCACATGCATCACTTGGAACACTTTCTGAAGTTCCTCTATATAGTTCTCAGGATCCTCAGTGAATGCAGACCCTATGAACTCAGGCGAATTCATCCTTAAGAATTCTTGGACTCTAAAAGTGTCACGAGCATCCTATCGGGCCGCTCCTTGTCTTCCAGCAGGTGCTGTGATCGCCTGGCCTAGAGTTTAGATAGCCTAGCAAAGCTCAGCATTGGATACCTCATCTTGCGGGGGCTGCGAAACAGGAATAGCTTGATCCATGGGCACCTCATGTTCTTGAGGCTCAGGTGGATTAAAATTCCATCTGGCGGGACATCCTCTAACTCTGACGCCTCTTCTGGAGGCATGATCACAAATCTGAAATGTGCAAAGCACGACTTAGAATAGAACTTTCATAGAGTATAACTCTATAGCATGATTTAGAACATGAATGAATGGAAATAATTCCTAATGTCTTATAGCCTCCTATTTATCAAGTGTGGTTAACAACACACCCACAAATAAGACTTTACTAGACACGGCTTCACGAACTACCTTGGACACTTGAACTCATGCTCTGGTACCAAGTTTGCCATGCCCTGGAAGGGGACCCAAGACGTGGCCGACACCCAGAGACTATTGCTAGTCTCTAATTGAACCACTTGGCCTCATCACCTTTGTCCATTCGCACATTCGACAAATCAGCGGAAGTCATAAGGAATAAATAGGCACATCTAATCATCTAGTCTCAAATAATGATATAATGAAAGGCTAGTAGAAAAAAAACTAGATCACAAGTTCCAACATCAACATCTAACTCTAGTTTATGAAGCCTCTATCACTATTAAGTGGTATCAGTGATAGACCCATGGCTACCTCAATCAAGATAAAAGATAAGCAACTCTAACTCTAAAGCATGATGAAATATAATGTAATGAATCCTCCGAAGTAGGGAAGGCTTACCAATCTGCTGAACACTAGAAGATCCTCAATGATTCGCCTACTGATGTCCTCTATCCGGCGTATCTACATCATAATACGATGCAGTCCAAAAGGGGACGTCAGTACTTGGAATGTATTGGTATGTAAAATAGCTGAGTGAAACCGAAACAAGTAAAACAATATAGAAATATCAATCAACTCACTATGGAAATCAATTAATATGTCAAATGTTTATCTAAGGAAAGAGTAAAGAGTAGATAAGTGAACCATCAACCAATAAACTCATCAAACAAATTAGATTCATCTCAGAAGGACTCATCTCGACTCATCACATTACATCACTTCTCATCTTATCACATATGACTCAGCGTACTTGAGGTAGGAAATTTCTGGGAGTTTCTCTTATCCGTAAACAATCACTTATAAGCTAGTGATCGTACAACAAGTCGTCGTTGTTGCCACAGTCATCCCGTACTTGCTAGCTAGGGGACGAATTGAATCAACTAGGGACCCCAACTATCCGTTAAAAAGTTAAGTCCTCTATTGTTTAAGGGACTCTATCTAGAGGGAACCACAATGAGACGTAATGGCCTAATCCTCACCTATGCTTGGCTACGTAGTTTGACGAGTGCGAGTTGGACTAACTCTTACTCTTTTGGTGCTCAATACTCCTCTCATGACTCAATGCTCATAAAATAACCCATCTAGTCAATACATCTCAATTGATTCATCTCAACTCATCCTTATGAAGGCTCTCATCATTCAATTAGTCTCAAAGAGACTCTACTCATCTCATCAATCAATAAATCAATCAACAACTCAAGGATTTGAGCAATCATTAGGGAACAATCGAATAGATAAATCATTAGTGTTCATTTATGGAAACTCATAGGACTATCAAGTTCTATCAACTCATCATCGTTCTCACATCACAATCACAATCTCTATCAACATTCTCAATCAATGCTCTAGACTTAATCCCTATCTTCTTTCATGCAATCTTTAAGAAAATAATCAGTAGGGTCTATGAATTAATTCATGTAAAATCATTATTTCAAGAAACAAGTTTGTCATGATCATCAACATATGAAAATACATGTAAAAATCATAATCTTTTCAAGAAAATTATCAAGAATCATGCATTTAAACTCAAGAACCTTCTACTCTTATGTAAGACCATCTATGGGGCACATGAGAGAGCAATCTCATGTTTTTGTTTAGCCTTACATAATTGGAATGAAGCTCTTCAAATCACCCATCACCCGTCAAGAATTCTCCTTAAATTCTCCAATCTCACGTTCTTCTTTCTTCTCTCTCAAGCTCTAACTTTCAAGTGTTGTGAAGAAGTACTTAGAATTGGTTTTTTGACCCTATTTACTCATCAAAATGACCTAAAAGGGTCATGTTTCAAGTTTAGGAAGGGTTTTGGAAAAAGTACGGAATGCTCCTCAAAAGATTTAAAATTTTAAATTTTGATGGAACAGGTTGGTATAACAGGTCTGCGACGCAGACTTGTCGTGCACCTGTGAAATTTCAAAAATTCAATCCCGTCAAAAAATGGAGAAAATATATAAGTGTGGGTTTACGATGGGTTTGCGTTACGGAGCTGTCGCATACCCTAACTATTTTGGTCAATTTTGCAAAAATTATTTTTTGACCCGGTTGCTCTTAAATCAGGTCAAAACCATTTTCTGACTCAATTTTCTGCACTGGTCACAAATTCGGTCTCGAATTTTCCATAAGAGCTTTAAAAGACGTGTTACATGCACATCTCCATTCTAGGGGTATTTTGGTAATCTTACCAGGTTTTACAGCTTCGCGCGGTCATAAGTAATCTAATTAAGTTTATAAATCTTAATATTAAAACTAATTAAATACTTTAAAGTTATTAAGTTCCTTCAATCACGACCCAAGCCTAGGGCCTAGACATGAACGGTGAATGGGGAACCCGAAGGAATCCCAAACAAGCCTCATAGCATATCATTACACATTCTTGGTCGCGAAAATAATTAAAATGACAATAAGAGACAAACATAAACAAGGAAAATTGGGACTAAGGGAGCGAGAGAGAAAGAGGAAGTAATACTTAAATATCATAGATGAGTCAAAGCTCAAGCATAATACACAACTTGTCCAACAACATCTCTAAACATAGATAATTAGTGGGGGCCAAGACAAGCAATTGGGCTCACCCTCATAGTCAAAGTAGCAATAAAGAAGAGAGCATCAATACATAGCATAAGAAATATAGACTAATGTCCCCGGAATGGAGGACTCACTAACTAGCTTGAGAGACAATCGAACTAGCCATGTGTAGGAGGAGGATGGCCAAATGGAGCTCTGGTTCCTACATGGTAACATCATGTAGGCATAGAGTATGCGTTAGTACGTTTGAATGTACTAAGTATGTAGGATGCAATGCAACAAGAGATAGGTAACATAGGCAAAGTGCATAATCATAATCCATAGATAGCATAGTAGCAATATGTCATGTATGAATGATACTTGAAGTAAAACATGCTTATATAGAATATATTACATAGATAATAAGAGACCATCATCATAGACCAAGCAACTAGTACTCGGAATCCAAGTCTTAGCGCCCCCTTGGTAGTGATCGAGGTACCAACCCCTCAATAAGGTTAATGGACTTAACACCCTCCATTGAAGTGGTCAAGGTACCAACCCCTCAACAAGGTTAATGGACTTAACACCCTCCATCAAGTGCTCAAGGTACCAACCCCTCAGCAAGGTTAATGGACTTAACACCCTCCATTAAGTGGTCAAGGTACCAACCCCTCAACAAGGTTAATGGACTTAACACCCTCTATCAAAGTAGTTAATGTACCAACCCCTCAACAAGGTTAATGGACTTAACACCCTCCATCAAAGTGGTCAAGGTACCAACCCCTCAATAAGGTTATGGTCAACATGTAATACTATAAAATCTTATCATGAAATTAACACATATACAATGTACTTTCATCATCATAAAAAATCTTATCATAAAATTAACACATATACAATGTACTTTCATCATCATAAATTTATATATCTCATATGCCAAGCTTTAGGTCTTCAACAACTCAAGAGTGATAAATCAGACATTTTCTCAAACACTTAACGGGTGCGTAATGTTAGTGTAAAACCATGCAATTCAAGAGTAAAAACATGCAATTAAATCCAATGTAAATTAATACTTGGTAACACCCTCAAACAATATATATTAAAACCATTCATCAAATCTCACAATAGATCTTAGAACCATAGCTCATGACATGCTAAAACAATCATAATTTCATAAACCCCAACATAGTGTGTAGTGAATTTCATAATAAATAAGACTCATAAGTAAATCAACTTTACAGTATGCAATTTTAGGAAAAATGAAGCTTCGGCATCGTGGGAGAAAGGAACCCATGATAGAAACCCACATACCTTTGATTTGGAGATGAACTTGATGAAGATTGGAGATGGATACTTGAAGCTTGAGAGGCAATCCTTAGATCCGGATGGGTTTTGAGACTTGAATTTAGGAGATAAAATATTATCTAAGTGTTTGGTAGAATATTTGGGAATGTCATGGATGATATGAGGGTGAAATAAGACTAAGTATAGGTATCTTCACGTATGGGAACACTTAGGCCTAAAACTTAAAAGCCTTGGACCGAACTAAAAATATTAGGCAAGAAATAACACTGGGACACGTCGCGCCACAGACGCGCACCACAAACTGGAAATTGCTTACTTTGAAAATTGAAATTGTGAATCGCTTGCTCTAAAATCAAGGTTAGACCCTTTTTCCACTCAATTTGACCCCCTGAACAAGAATATGAAGTCGAATTTTTGAAATAACGCACGGATTTTGAGATATATGAAAATTACAATTCTGGCACTTTCTAGGCACATTTTTGGGCACTTTTGAGGTCGTTTCACCTTCTATATAGAAAATTTAGCATTATCAATTTATCTCTGAACTTCTATTAATGTAATATAAATAAAGTTCTAGTTATCTTCAATAATATTTTTCTATTACAACATATTGTTTTATATAATTGGCTTGTCAATAATGCTTGAACTCCCTAACTTGAGTATTAAATTACTATAATACCCCTAACTTAAAAATCAATTTAATATATTTTAAAAGAGGATAACTTTTCACATTGAAGGATTGTGACTTTTTCAAAGGTTGTGAATTTTTCAAGTTGTGACTTTTTTAAAAAAATTGTGACTTTTTCGAAGAGTTGTGAATTGTAATTTTTTTCAAAAGGTTCTAACTTTTTCAAGGAGTTGTGGCTTTTTTGAAAAGTTGTGAATTTTTCAAAGAGTTATGACATTTTCGAATGGTTATGACTTTTACAAAAGGTTGTGACATTTTTTAAGGATTGTGACTTTTTCGAAGGGTTTTTCAAAAGGTTGAGACTTTTTCGAGGAGTCGTGACTTTTTCGAAAAGTTGTGACTTTTTGAAGGGTTATATTATGACTTTTTCGAAGGATTGTAACTTTTTTGAAGGGTTGTGACTTTTGTAAAGGGTTGTTACTTTTTCAAATTGTTATGACTTTTTCGAATGGTTGGGACAGGCTAAAGTACCGTTTAAGTAGAAAAGATGTCTTTTGAGTTTGTTAATGTCTATGGGTTATTTAATTTTTAAAATATTGAATTCTTTAAGAAAAATAAATAAGAAATTATGTGAGAGTGCCACGTTGGCGGACCTAACATTCTCTTTATAAAAAGAAATTATTTTATTGTAGATATATTATGTATGACATTAGAAGAAAATAAAAATCTATATAAGAAAAAAATTACATATAAAAAGATATCAGAAAAATAAATCTAAGATAGCATATTACAATACAACCAGTTTATTAGTTGAAGTTAAGAGAAAGAACGTTGACAAAGAGAGCTAATGAAAGTCCATGTAAATTATGTGAGAAAAAAGTTAGTTTAGTCAAACCAAAAAAGAAAATATCCTTTCATTTCCTACAGTAAATCTACTGCTTCTCTTTTATATGTCTTCTTTCTCCCATTATTTTATTTCTCGATAGATTTATTTTCAATCTTTCCATATTTGTGAAAAAGTAACCAAAAAAAAAAGAAAGACATGGAACCAAATATCTAAAGATGCAATGCATCTTCAATGTTCCTTGTGTAAATAAAATTGTGAACTTAAGTAAAAATGAAAAGAATACAATTGTATAAAGTTGTATTATGGACCTTTCTGAAATTATAACATTACATCAAGAATTGTCTTACTTTTCGGTCATTGAACATGTCCTGCTCCTGCAGGTGAATCACCAGAAAGTTTGAGAAAGCTCCTTTAAGCACTTCATCTTCAGAAATAATGTTATCCCGACCTTCAATATCAAGAATTTGGTAAAAGAAACTTCATTTATCTGGAAGACCTTTTACTAATCTTGAAAAATGAAAAAGATGTATACAATTGAAAGCGTAGATTCGTAACTGAAAGTATATTCAATGGTTTGGATCTATGATAATATAAAATGCATTAGGAAAATGTTAAGAATTAATAAAACACAAGTAAAATATAGTGTAAATAAAGAGAATAAGAATGTAAAAGAAAACTTGTAATGGCGCAACAATGGTTGCAACAAAAAATGATAAACAACAATCACAATAATCAAAGTAATCAATAAAAAAGATGGACGGGAACTATTTTATAAGTACACCAAATTCTTGCAATCGTTTCTCCCTTTTTTTTCCTTTTGCACAAGCAATTTTAGTTACACCCAATAACATATAAAAAGGGAAAAGATGATTATTTGTCAAGAGTACGAAGAACTTCATGTCTTCTATACTTCTACCAACCCTAGATGGCAGAGCAAAAGCTCCCTTTTTGATATTTGTTTTCCAAATTACCATATCTAAAATGGGAAAAGCAATGCAAATGCATATTGAAGTAAACCCAAAAATTGAACAATTTGAATAAGAAAAATAATCAACAAAACATGATGAATGAATATCGAAGAAACTTACATAGTAAAGAATAGATAGAGAAAGCATGCATCTGCATTCTTGGACTTTTTCAGGACCTCGCCGCATGAAAGGAAGAGAGCGACGCTATTATAGGTGACTTTTCAGTTATGTTTTAGAAAAATAAGGAGTTTTAGGAAAAGTGACAAAGCACCCTTTTCTGTGTTTTTAAAATTACTCTTTTTGTAAACAAAATCATGTAGATCATCCTTTTCTTGTCAACTATGTAAGGAAACATAGAGCAATAGCGCAATGAAATAGTAGATCAATATACCTCCAGCCATTGTTGTGATATAGTCAAAATCGTCATCGTTTGCTTTCTACCTTTCGGTAAGTCTTCTAAGCACTCAAACCTTACTTAAGATGGTGTGGAGTGTAGAAAAGAGATTTGTGCTTAGCGACCATTAACAAGATGTACCCCTATTTATAGTTATTCTACCATCAAGAATAGGAGTGGTGTAATACCCGATAAAATTACCAAAAATACCCCTTAAGGAGAGATGTCTGCATGACGCATCTACCTATATTCCAATGGCAAATCCGACATCGGGTATGCAATCAGCATGAACAATTGAGTGGGAAAGTGGTCTTGGTTGATTTTTAGAGCAACTGGATCAAAAGATAATTTTTCAATGCAAAAACAAATTCCAGAATAAGTGTGCGACAGGTGTGCAATGCGCAGCTGCCGCAGATTTACACTTAGTTTTGTTCCCAAACTTTTCTAAGGGATCAGAAAACTCAATTGGAGAATTTCTAGCAAAAATCTCCTCTAGGAGACCCCGTCCACGTCGCGGACCGCTATATCTGATGGCGGACTTTTGTTCAATTTTTTGTGAGGGGTATTCTAGACCTTTTTCAACCCCTCCTAAATTCAAAACATGATCAAAATAGGTCCTTTTTGGTCAAAAGGTTTCTAAACCCATTCTAAGCCTTTTTACGCTAAACGTAAGTTAAAGTTCTTGAGAGAAGAAGAGAAAGAAGTTAGGATTCCAGGGGTTGGAGTCAAATCTTTGTGAAGATTAGTGTCATTATTCATTCCAGGAATGTAAGACTAACCTAAAGCATGGAGTTTCTCTTCCATGTGCCCCTTGATTGAGGTAGATTGATAGATGAACATATTGAGTCTTTATGCATGTATTTCTTGAATATTTTCTTATAAATTATACATATCATATGTATTTTCACTCCTTGATGATCATGATAAACTTGATTTACTGAATAAATAATTTTTCATGAGTTATCATAAAACCCTATATGTTATTTTACAAAGATTGCAATAAAGAACTTAGAAGATGAGTTTAGAGCCTTGTAGTATGAATGTGCATGTGACTGTGATGGTGGTCATGGTATTAGAGTATTGATAATGATGTTTATGAAATTGATGTACCTAGAGTCTTAAAGATCATGAAACTAATCCTAAGATAATGATCCTAAACCAAGAGTTGATGGTTGATGTAATGAACTGAGTTGACAATGTCCAATGAGACTAGTTAGAAGAGTAATCCTAATAATTGATGTCTTATGAACATGTGGAGTCCTTGGAGGAATATTGAGCACCGAATTGAGTAAGAGTAGATAATAACTCAAACTCAATAACTAAATGGCTAGCGTAAGAGAGGATTGAAACATGGGATGCAGAGGAAGCGATGAGATCTAGGTACCCTTACTTATTTGAAGCTAAAGAGGAAGTCCATTATATAGAATTAGGGCATTAATCGGTATGTGGGTTTGAATACTTGTTGTGTTGTCAAAAGTTTATGTAAGTAAAGGTTTGAACATGGTTAAGCTATCTAGTTATGTTAACATTCGAGGACGAATGTTCGTAAGGGGGGAGGATGTAACACCCGACATCTTACATATACTAGTTTTAACCAAATGGAGTATGATATGGCTTGGTAAAATTAGCGTCCATTCTTAAAAGTGCTTGAATCTCAAATTAGAGGGTGATATGTATGTCTAATGCTTAACAGGGTCGAGTGTATACAGATTTTAAGTTAAATTGAGGAGATCATGGCCTTAAATGAAGTGAAAGAAGTGAGGTGCTTGTAGGACTTAGGAATCTAGTAGGAAGTCACCTAATTTCTTAGCTTAAATTTGCTAGCTAGACAGAGATGAGGCTTGCTACCGAATTTGTCCAAGTCCGATAATGAATAAAGTTTGAATTGAGGATGTGACTTAAGCCCACATTTTAGCATCGTAAATGGACAATATTTACAGCCCAAGAAGAATAGGAAAAGGTCCCAAGCACATCACAACTTACTTAATGATTTGGGCCCAAAATAAGTAAGGAGAAAGGGAAAAAATAGATTGCCAAAGCCCATCAGTTTGCAACCCATTAAGGCCCAAGTGAAAGGGGAAAAAAGCTACATCACCATCTTAATAAAGTAAGGCTAAAAATTCCTTAGTAAGTCGGCCAAAAGTCCCCTTTAAAAAGGATTTAAAATAGCTCCCTTAAGCCATTTTAACTTGGACAAAAAAATTTGCATTTCTAGGTTACTTTGTGCTCTTTTTCAACTACAAAGCAGCCCTAAAAACCTCACAAGGATTCCTAAAGCATACATAAACCTTGAGGTTAAAGGTAACTAAAGCTACTTGTGCATTTAGTATGGTTTGCTTATGAAAAGCAAGAGAAATAAGCTAATTATACATGTGCTAGAAATTTAGACAGCATGTCCTAAGGATTGTTGTGCACTTTTCTTGTAGATTAAGAGGCTTTTCTCTTCTTTGTTGGCTGGAGTATGAATTAAAACTTATGTTTTTAACAAGTTTTGGTTTGGTAGTAATGTAACCAGGCTGCTTCACCACTGTTACAATCCGCAAAAATGACTTATTGTAGGATATCTTAATTATACTCTTAGGAAAAACTTGTGGGCTGATGATCGAATATTGTTGTTTTATGACCTCCACCTACTTTGGGACTATTTGTGAACTATTGTAAGACTGGTATTATGTCTAAAAATATTGGATACAGTTTGGTTGAATGTGGAAACCCCTTATAATATGTATAGAAAGGCATAAATACAGGTTGGTTATCCATAGTCTTATCGGAAACGGGTACCAGTCCGCCTTAATGGGACTTTAGGCGTGACAAAAGTGTAAATTCGTATGTTTCCTTAGTCTAAAAATAGGACTTGTTATTCTTTATTGTGGATCCAACAATGTGATGTCCTTTACCCTAGCAAGGTACAAGATGGATGTGGCAACTACATAGTTTCATGGTATCATTACCAGCTCATGGGTAGTGGTTGTAGGTTAAAGAAACTCCCAAATATGTCCCACACTAATAGTAATCTGAGTTGCGTTGATTGAATGTGTTTGTATTGGTATTGATGAGTTATTTGTCTACTTTTTGTTCTTGCATTAGATAGACATTTGACATTCTGATTTAGTATCATATGAGTTGATGTTATTCCATGTTATTCTGTCTGTATCTGCTTCATTCAGCCATTTTATATGCTCATATATTCCATTTACTGGCATCCATTTAGGTCTGCATCTTTTCATGATACAGAGACAGGTACTCGAGATCCTCAACAAGCACTCCGTTGAAGGTCTACTCTCTCTACTACTGATTGGTGAGTCCTTCCCTACATTCGGAGGATACCATTTTACATTTTTATGGTTTGAGTTAGTTTCATTTTGAGTTGTGGTAGCCATGGCCTATCATGGTACCATTCTAGATTGTAGAGATAGAGGTTTCATAGACTAGAAGATGATGACTTGATGTTGAGGTCTTTTTTTCTTAAATTAAGTTTCCTTTAAACTGCTATTATATCGTTGACGTTAAGATTCACCTTGTTAGCCTATGGCCCTTATTTATTAAGTTAGAAGTAAGTTAAGTTACCCACACTTATGTTTCCATTACTTTAAATGTCTTCCGCTGAAATGCATGATTGAATGACTATCATGAGATCGAGCGGTCGCTTGGGGACTAGCAATAGTTCTGGGTGTCAGCCACATCTTGGGTACCCTCCCGGGGCATGACAAGTAGGGAGTTAGTGGTAAGTGGGAAGTTAGTGGAAAGTTAAAGAGTAGTGGAGTACTGGAGTAGTGGGAAAGTTAAAGTAGTAGTGGATTAGTGGATGTAATTGCGTTAACTTCCATGGATATTAGATGTAGTGGTAGTTGTAATTTCCATGGAAGTTACAAACCACATCCAAAGGAGGTTATGGAAGTTACGGACCACTATCCATGGAATGTGGCCAACATTCCAACATTCTCCCACTTGGTCCATCACTCTAATCCCATTAGCGAAACATAATATGTGAATCACGGCGACAGTTCCTCTGAAGGAGAGTAGTATCTTCCATGTATCACAATATACTATGCTTCTAAATATTAGGCCACATAAATTAATGAATAAACTCAATGTTTATTCTACGTCAATATTTTAGTGATAATTCTAAAAGTAAAACTGAATGTGCTCACAGTTAACAAGAATTATCATATAAAATAGAGTTTCATGAACATTTCCCATTGTAACTACATGATCCTTAAATTTATGTAGTGGCATGCCTTTAGTTAAAGGATCAGCTAAAATTGCTTCATTGTTGGCGTGTTCAATGACCACTTTCTTATCTTTAACATGTTTTCTTATGGCTAGATATTTGATGTCGATATGCTTGCTTCGACTACCACTTTTGTTATTCATAGCCATAAAGACAATTTTTGAATTATCACAATATAATTTTAATGGCTTAGCTATAGAGTCGACAATTCTAAGCCCATAAATGAAACTCTTCAACCATACACCATGTGAGGTAGCCTCAAAGCAAGAAACGAACTCAGCCTTCATAGTGAAAGTAGTTACCAAAGTCTGTTTGGCACTTCTCCAAGATATAGCTCCATTGGCTAACATAAAAATTTATCCTGAAGTTGATTTTCATGAATCAATACAACCAGCAAAGTCTGAATCAGAGTAGCCAATGACTTTCAAGTCATTTGATCATTTATATATAAGCATGTAGTCTTTTGTCCCTTGAAGATATCTTAAGACTTTGTTTGCAGCTTTCCAGAGGTCAAAATCTGGATTACTCTGATATATTCCTAACATTCCAAAAACAAATGCTATGTCAGGTCTTGTACAAATCTGAGCAAACATAAAGCTTCTGATAGCAAAAGCATATGAAATGTCTTTCATTTTCTCCCTCTCAAGATCGTTCTTCGGGTACTGATTCAAATTGAACTTGTCACCCTTAACAACGGGAGCTACACTTGGTGAACAATCTTTCATTCGAAATCTCTCTAAAATTTTATTGAAATAGCATTCTTGTGATAGACCTAAGGTACCTTGATGTCTATCTCGATGAATCTCAATGACAATAACATAAGATGCATCACCCATGTCTTTCATGCCAAAATTTTTGGAGAGAAATTATTTCACCTCATGTATCATTCCCTTGTCTTTGGATGCAAGTAAGATATCATCCACATATAGAACTAAGAAGCATATTTTACCCCTACTAACCTTCTGGTATATACATTGATCCATAATATTATCAACAAAGTTAAATGAAGAGATGACATTATGAAACTTTAAATACCATTGATGAGAGGCTTGTTTTAGTCCATATATGAACTTCTTTAACTTGCATACCAAGTGCTCACCATTACTAGAGGAGAAATGTGATTTTTACATCCATCTATATCACCATTGAGAAATGTGATTTTTACATCCATCTATTGCAATGCCAATATTATTCGCAATGAATCCTATTAAGATACCAGAGAAAAGGTCTTTGTATAGTCAATTCCTTCCTTTGAGTACAATCCTTTAGCAATGATTCTTGCTTTATATCTTTCTATGTTTCCTGATGAGTCTTTTTTAGTTTTAAAGACTCATTTACATCCAATGGCTTTAACACTGTTAGGCAACTCGACAAGATTCCAGACTTCATTATTTTTCATGGAATTAATCTCCTCTTTCATGGCATTGTACCATAATTTAGACTCCTTATAATTCATGGCTTGTGAAAAGGACTTAGAGTCATTTTTGACTCCAATGTCAGATTCTTATAAATATACAACAAAATCACTACGAATTACTGATTTTCTTTCTCTAGTAGATCTTCTTAATGTTGCACCAACATTTTCTTGTGGATTATATTGTTCAACTGGTTGTTTAATAATTTCAGGAATTTCTTGAACAACTTGATCTATAGGAATATTTTCAGCAGCTTGTGGGATCTCATTGATTGGTTGTTCAACACCCAATTATACTTGAGGGGAATTATGAATGACAATCAATCTTTGACTTGAAGTGGAAGGTCGATCCCTTATAGAAATAGTGTTGTGAAATTGATCACTCCCACTAATCAATTCATTCTCAAGAAATTTTGCATTTCGTGATTCCACAATCTTAATGTTGTTAGATGGACAATAGAATATATATCCTTTAGACATTTCTGCATATCCAGTGAAATATCCACTAATGGTCCTAGGATCCAGTTTCTTTTCTTGTGGGTTGTAGATTCTTACTTCAGAAGGGCATCCCCATACACGTATATGTGTCAAGCTAGGTTTTCAACCTTTGAACAATTCAAAAGGTGTTTTCGGTACACCCTTGGTTGGAACTCAATTTGATATATACACTACCATCTTAAGAGACTCAATCGACGAGGACTTAGGTAGCTTTGAGTCACTCAACATACTTCGCACCATGTCCAATAATGTTTGGTTTTTTCTTTCTACTACACAATTCTGATCTGGAGAACCAGGCATGGTGCATTGGGAAACAATCCTATTTTGTTGAAGAAATTCAGCAAACTAACCATGTGATTGTCCATCCTCAGTATATCTACCATAATATTCACCACCTCTATCAGTTCTCACAATTTAAATTTGCTTAACACATTGTTTCTCTACTTCAGCTTTGAACACTTTAAAGGGTTCTAATGCTTCACTCTTATCATGAAGCATGCATAGATACATATATCGTGAGTAATCATCTATAAAGGTGATAAACTATTTTTGACCATATGCATCCATATCTAGACAATATGTATCTGAATCTATTATTTCTAATATGGTTGAACTTATCTTGACACCTTTCTTTCACTTGTTGGTTTGCTTGCCTTTAATGCAATCCACACAAGTATCGAAATCCGTAAAATCCTAAGTATTAAGTACTTCATCATTTACTAATATCTTAATTTTATCTATGGAGATATGTCCCAATCTCCGATGCCATAAGATAGAAGAATTTTCATTCATAACAAATCGTTTGGTGCCAGCTTGGACATGTATAACATTATGAGTGGAATCATTTTGTAAATTGAGAGAGTAAAGGCCATCAGACAATGTACCATACCCAATCAGTTTGGATTTATAAAATATTTTGGGATCACCTTCTAAAAAGAAGGAGTATCCCAAAGGTACAAGTCTTGAAACCGAAATTAAATTCCTAGAAAAATTAGGAACATAAAAGGTCTTTTCTAACTATAAAATAAAATCACTATTTAGAACTAAATTGCATGTTCCAACAACTTTAACATGCGACTGCATCTTGTTTCTAGAATAGATGCTTCGCTCAGCTCCCACTTGCTTCCACAGGCTTCATAAATCCTGCAAGGAATTCATAATATGATTTGTAGAAGAAGAATCAATCCAACACGTGTTATGATTAACATCAATCATATTAGCTTCATAACAAACAAGGAAGATTAAAGTACCTTTCTTAACAAGCAATTGTTGAAACTTAACACAATCTTGTCTTATGTGTCCCTTCTGTTTACAGAAGCGACACTTGAATTCTTTATTAATGTTAGTTTCAAGTGGTGCCTTTTCTTTTCACTTTTTATTGGCTTGATAGGTCTTCTTTCCTTGAATATTTATGAGTGCACTTTCTCCTGTTTCCATTAGTAGTCGACCTTCCTCTTGAACACACATGGTCATAAGTTCATTAATAGACCATTTAATATATGTGTTATAAGAGATCTTGAAAGGACCATACTGTGCAGGCAGAGTGTTCAAAATATAATGCAAAAGAAAAGTTTCAGACATTTCAACCTCAAGAGTCTTTAAGTGAGCTGCTAGATCTCGCATTTTGATTTTGTGCTCACGCATACCTCTCACATTAGTGAGCCTCATTGATGAGAATTTCATAATTAAGGTGCTTGCAAATGTCTTATCTGAAGTCTCAAATTGTTCATCAATAGCCTTCAGTAATGCCTTGACATTATTATGTTGTTCGACAGAACTACAAATACCAGCAGAGATTTTGGTGTTAATGAACATAACACTCAAATGGTTAGAAAGTTCTCATTGTTTGTGAAGACCAATCTCATTTTGAGTGTTGATTTCATTAATAGGTGGTTCGTCTTTCCTAATAGTATAATCAATATCCATGCACCCAAAGTGAAGAAGAATTCTTTCCTTCCAGATCATATAGTTTTCATCATTGAGTTCTAGAATATCACAAATATCAGAGAAATTTTCAGGTTGCATAACTGCAAAACATATATAT
>JAPFFP010061314.1:8959-26824 GCA_026153255.1 Solanum medicagineum | reverse complement strand
TCTTTAATAATTGCTCTTTTCTGTTCCCTTCCCTTCTTTTTGGCATATCTAGTTCGTTCTTACTTGCGGGTTTTGTGACGAGGGTCCCCTGAAACTGCCTCTCTACTTTTGTGGTAGTGGTAAGGTCTGCGTACATTTTACCTTCTCCAGACTCCACTTGTGGGATTACACTGGGTATGTTGTTGTTGTTGTTGTAATCAATTATTTTTATTTTTTATTAAATAATTAGTTGTTGCAATTTATATTACATTTTACATAAATTTAAAATAATTTATGTTACTCTCGTTGTTCCAATTTATGTGGCACTGATAAAGTTAAGAACCAAATATTTGAATTCACAACTATTATGACTTATAGTACTTTTTATATTATTTTAAGTAATATACCTAAGTTTTTTGATTTAATTGTATTTATTTTGAAGTATTTTCTTGTTGACATAAATATAATCATTGGAAGATATTAAAATAGTTATTTAATTTTATTTCTTCAATTTTTAAAGAAATTTATTTTATCATAATTCACTATTTACATGATTTAAAATAATTGATCGGTGATATAGTAGCATCATAGTTGAAATAGTTGGAAAAATATCTTATTAGGGATAATATTATAAAACCATAACTAAAACAACTAAAAAAATATAATCAAGCAGCTGAAGTAGACGCATCAATAAGTCCAATCTGCACAAGTTTGTATTTTTTTTTTTTTTAAAAAATTTTCTTTTTGGTTGAAGTGGAAAAATAGTGAAGGCAACAAAGAAGAAAAAGTGCAAAGTGAATTGAATTTCTTTTTCTTTTTCTCTCTGCCCACGTGGAATTTATTATTGGTTTGGTATATGGAGGAACCTGATTATTTTTACACTTTTATTCGCATGACTAAATTTAAATTTAAAATATGATATTCCATTCCTTATAATTTGTTTGTCCTTTTTTAGTTCATCTTCAAAATAATTGTCACGACCCAAGCCCAGGGCCTAGACGCGACATGGTGAATGGGAAGTCCGGAGACAACCCAAACAAGACTCTTAGCATATCATGTACACATTCTTGGTTACGGAGGAAAAATAAACAATAACAAGAGTCAAGTATTAAAAAGGGGAAATGGGACTAAGGCAAAGTCTTTCATATATATAGAAATAAAAGGAGAGTCTAGCTCATAAGCATATACAACCATAGTATCCAACAACACGTCTACTTAAGAATAGAGTGAGGCCCAAGACACTCCTCGGGATCACCCTCATAGTAAAAAGTATTCAACATAAGAAAGAAGTCTTAACATAGCATGAGTAAAATAGATATTGTCCACGGAATTATGGACTCACCAAGCTTTCTTCAAAGAACTAAACTAGCCATGTGGAGGAGGATGATAAAAAAGGAGATTTGGTTCCTACATGGTGATATCATGTAGGCATAGAGTATGTGTTAGTACGTTTGAATGTTCTAAGTATGCGGGGTACAATGCAACAAGGATGTAAGACATCATATTCAAAATGCATACATATAGGTAATGGATATAATCTCAATATGACATGTATGATTGATGCTCGTAATAAAACATGCATGTAAAATATTTAACTTGCGGATACTAATATACATATTTGAGAGAAGACCTTAACTGATATAGACCAAGTAGCTACAACTTGGAATCCAAGGCATGACATACCCCAGCTAGTGATCAAGCATGTCACCCCTCGGCAAAATGTAGTCTACTTGCCAAGGTAAACTGAACATGATAAAACATGTGAATGTGCATTAGATGGATCCACTAGTATAGCAAGGGTAATATATAATCCTATGGTGGAATATAGTTTAGAGACTAAAGACTTTATATAAGGACCCCTTGTGTCGAGCCCCCATCTTAAGCCTTAATCGGTGCTAGGTCTAATCCCATAGGATACATGAAATAATCATAACTCGTATAACTTGTAAGAAACGTGATAATCATGACATGAGTAGCTCTTGAACATGTTTGACCTCTATTCGTGAGCCTAACTTGAACATGAGAATAGATCATAATCATACATAAACCGTTGTTTTAACATGAATGGCTCACAAAAGGTAAAAATATTGAAATAAGGCTTAACTTGATACTTGTAAATTCATAGATACTTTTCATGAATTCAATACATGCTTGTAAGTCCCTAATCATCATGAAGTCACTTGACTTGTAAATCTTGTAAAATAACTTGAGAATTCTTGTCATGTAATGTCATCAGACACTTGGTGGGCACATGATACTTGATCAAAATCATGTAGCTTAAGAGCATAGCAAAATGAGTAAATCAATTCAACATCAACCCACCAATCTTGTAGTAAAACCCCAAATTAGGTATCATAAAATCCATCTCAAAAGCTCATCATAGTTCATATCTCATAGCTCAAATCATGCATAATCTCAATAGGCAAAAATCAACTCATAGTATAAGCTTAAAATAGATATTCATGCATAATGAACAATACTTGATAAAACTACAACATATTTCATGCTCATTTCCGAGAGACACCCAAATATAATACAACTTGAAATCATCTAACTTTCATAAAAAGGATGATTTGGGCTCCCTGGGTGAAAGAACTCAATGGATGAAACCTACATACCTCAAACTTGGGTTTTCTTGAGATGAGCTTGAAGGAAACTTGAAGCATGTATTGAATCCTTGAGTTACAATATTAAGCTTGAAATCCTTGAATTTGAATGAGAAATTCGTTAAACTCTTGGAGAGAGTTTTGAGAGGATTTTGAGTGATATAGAGTTGAAAAATGACTAAGTATGAGAGATTTTAAATGAGCATGAGGCTATGATCCCAATGCCCTTGGGAGAATTAGAAAAACCAAGGAAAATGTTGTTTTCACGACTCAGACCTACAGCCTAGATGTGACACGGCGAATGGGAACCCGAAAGTCCCTAACAAGCCTCAAGATAATAAAACCCGCATCATTGGTTAGGAAGCTTATTCAATAATTAACACATAGTCCTAAGGGATGAGAAAGTAGGACTCATGCTATGAGGGCATTATAGGGAAAAGGATTAACATGAGTTCACAAAGCACATAGCACATGAATATTAAGGGGCGTGAACATAGGACTCATGCTTTAGGGAAATTTGGTACTTAGGATCTTTCCATCAAACATATGATCAAGTCACATAACAATTATAGTCAAAGATGACCAAATACATAACATAAGCTTAACCATAACCATAGCATATGTCGTAAAGAGGTTTACAAAGGTGTCCAACAATGTCTCTACATAGATGTGTCGGGCCAAGACATACCCTGGGCTCATCCTAAAATACATAAAGAGAAGTAAGTAACATAGGTAGATAGATGGTGGTGCATCCTTGGAAGATAGGACTCACCACCATAAGAAAGCTTGGAACCCAAGCTAAGTGTCAAATGGTGGATGATTAAAGTCCTCAATCCCTAAATGGTGAAATCATATAGGCAAGAGTATGTATTATTATGTTTGAACGTCATAAGTACACAGGGTGCAATGCATGAACTACCAAATCCTGCACTTCAATGTTAGATGACAAGGGCACATAATATCGAAAGAGATATATAACAAAGAATATAGTATAACAAGATGTCATGAAGACAATGATGCATGAAATGCAAATGATACTTATACATAGTGGGGATGTGACCTCAATCGACATAAGACCAAGTGATGTGCTTTCAAATTACATCACATTTGGTGCCTAAAATGAGGGATTTTGCAAGTTCTCAATGCGACTTTTTATGGTTTTTATGTGTTTTTGTGTTGAGATTGCAGAAAAAGTAGGCTGGCATGATTTTGAGAAAACGTTGCAGATTTTGCTGAAATGTAGGACATACGAGCCTTACTACGAGTTGTAGGGTGATCTCCTAGCAAGAAACAGAGAGAAAAAAATCAGAAAATCTACTAAGTGGAGGTCAGCCCTACGAG
Organism: Solanum medicagineum; assembly: GCA_026153255.1. Taxonomy (NCBI): domain Eukaryota; kingdom Viridiplantae; phylum Streptophyta; class Magnoliopsida; order Solanales; family Solanaceae; genus Solanum; species Solanum medicagineum. The sequence continues at coordinate 22,898 of JAPFFP010061314.1, read as the reverse complement.
GACACTTTACGAGTCGTAAGTCTCCCTGCAACTCGTATAGGTGGGTTTGTAGCGGGAAACAAAGAGACAAAAGCTTTGACCAAGAATTGAAGGCCTAGACTATGAGAGGAGCATATAAGTCGTAGCTCAAGCAACAACTCGTAATAGTAGGTCGTAAAAATGAAGTCCAAAATGCCAAGTGTTGACTATGCAACCCCAATTATGACTCGTGGGTCACCCTACGAGTCATACCTATGCGAGTATCTACTGCCAGCTGTCTTTTCTGTATAATATTTAGGGTTAAATTTGTAAACACTATATATAATTTACGTTAAGGGTTTATTTTGGAGCAGATTCAACATTCACCTCTATTGGTAAATATTCTAGGAGCATTTTTAGTGCTTAGAGTAGATTTTTATCTTTCAATTTGAAGACCCACTTTTGAGGGATTGAAAACCCACATTGTACTCATTTGCCATTAATCCAAGCTTGTGGTTTTCAACTTGAAGGTGTTCTTGCTCTTCATTGCTTTGGGTAAGCTCTTAACTATGTTATTTATTTGCATATGGATTTTCCCTTAGCCATGAGTAGCTAAGCACCCATAACTTGGGTTATGGGAACCATGAGTAGTTGACTTGAAATAACCTAGATTTTGTGCAGTTCTTTGATTGGGGTTTTGTATGTATTATTTATTTCTCTTCATTTTGATTGTTGTTTGGTGGTGGCCAACACCAAACCCTTCCTACTGTCACGATCCCGACCAAGGCAGTGACAAATAGGAAAAGGGAAGTAAATGACAAGATTCGATTGATGTGTTCTCATCTAATCATCCGAACTTGACCAACGGGAGGTTGATTGGGACTATGGGCAATGGTTAGTTGGCAAACCATGGCTGCCAACCACACGCCATGGTAAAATTTGACTTCACCTTCACAAGAGGGCTGGAAGAACGTAAGTTACCGTTCTGCCTGCGAATTTCCAATTAAAGTTATGTTATCTAGGGTAATTGAGTCAACGAATCATGGGGAACACAATCCCCAAGTTGTCCATAAATTTGAGTGTCTAACTGCATAATTAGTTTAGTTTTTCTTTTTATTCTTGAATTACAAAGAAAACCCCCAATCTAGAGATTTTTGTAATCGATGCTCGAAATGATTGGTAGTTGATCTTTATAGTCAAGCCCCGTATTCCCTATGGATTCAACCCCAACCTTCAGTTATGTTAATTGTTGACAGCGACCGCTTTCTTATTGGAACGTGAACATCATCACCAAGTGAGCTATTACTTGGAATCCCAATGATTACCCGTCATCAGTAAAGATGTGATTTACTTGCCAAGGGTAAACCATGCTTCACCTTACGGGCCTCCCATTTCGTATGAAGCAACATTCCATACAGGCCTCCCATTTCAGATAGGACTTTCAAACCAAAAATATCATGTCATTCCTTCTCCTTACAGGCAACCCCATTTCAGAGGCATTTTTCCTTATGAGCCTCCGATTTAGAAAGGAACCTATGCTAGGCGCAAAGTTTGAGGATAGAGAGAACCCTCTATCCATCGGTGCTAAGTCATCATCCCACAAGAATACTTATAATATACGTAATTATACACGTTTTCGAGAGATACAAGTATTGTCAGAACATTTCAATGCAAAATTGGGCTTAAAAGCCAAAATGTAATTTCGTAATCGATATACTCATCCATAGGAATAGCCTATTCATATACAAAATAGTGCAAACACCCAAAATTCTCAAAAGATCCAAAAGCAATAGACATATATGTGATCACATTCTTTTCATATCCAATATTTTATCAAAATCATATCATAGAACATAATTGGGCTTACCCCATGACATAATTTCTCAAAATAGTACAATATCATGAATGCAAATGCTATGAATGATATGAAGAAGGTATACGTAATTGGGATTAGATCTAAAATCCGCAATATATTGTGAAATTAAAATAGATACACCATTAAATCCATATTTAAATTCAACATAATATCACCCATGCAAAAACAAGTCTTAAAGAGGATATGCATACTTATAATTTCATAAACTCAAAGTAAATCCTCATAAAAATGTTTTAAATCACCATAAAATCATCAAATAAACACTAACCATGCATAAATAGAATTTTAGGAATCATAATATTCAAAACTCCGATTTAAAGTAAGCTAGAAATTCATAAAACTTCTTTAAAATAGTTTGGGTCTCCTGGATTGGAAGGTAATCAAGGATCAAACCCACATACCTTCACTAAGACAAACAAACCCCAAAGGAATTTAAAGGAGACTTGAAATCCCAAGCTTAAGTGTTGAAACCCCAAGAGTTCTTTTGGGTGGAAAGTCTTTGAGAGTGTTTTGAGAGATTCAAATTATGAGGGATAGGTTTGAATAATTGAAATGGTTTTAGGTCGTTTAGATGACTTTAGAATAGCTTAGAAATCCCAAAAAGACCAATAGAAATAACTGAATTTACGAAAACATCGTTAATGAATCGAAGTAACAATTTACCGGAAGTCACTTGACTAGGGTAAACGGTTCGTGTGGCATTACACGGTCCGTTTACCTGCCCATGAACGCATAATTAGACAAATTTTCTGGAAATTTCGATCTTGGACCAACACTTAGAAATTTTTCACACAAACCACCAAACGGACCAATAAATGGCCCTTGTGGAGGCATACGGTCCGTGTGATGCTCCCGTCTCCCCAACCTTAGGAATATTACACAAATAAAGTTATGAGACGGTAATCCCATACATAAAATATTTTTCACCCGGAGACTTCACGGAAGGCCAAATGGCCTATCAAGCACCACATGACTCGTGTGGTTGGTCGTGTGCCTCCCTTAGCTCCAAAGATGGGGGCTTCAAGCCTAGGCCACCCTACAGCTCCTCCATAAGGCTCGTTAAGGGTTACACCACCCATGTGGGGTGCTAATGAGGTACGCCTTAGCTTGCAACTCTACCCCAAGGCCAACATGCAAGATTTGAGGCCAAGTGTGGTCTCACTTGAGGCCACACAACTTGTGTGATCCCACATTGGCTGTGTGGTCTCTCTTGAGACATACTTGGTCCAAATCTTTGCCCTAAATGAGATTTCTCAATGTCCAAAGATAACGTATGAAATCCGGGTCATTACATCATCTCCCCCTTGGGAACATTCGTCCCCAAATGTGCAAGAACAAGGCTTGAAAGGCTTGAGTGAGAACATGAAACTTTCAAACACATGATACCATGTATAGTTCATCATTGGAAAATCACAAAGACATTAGATCTCATATCAAAATGAAATAAAATCATTCAAAACATCGTAAAACCATTTTAATGCACATGTAAGCATATAAGACCATGACACTCAAGAAAGAAAGAATTGGGACCAACGAGAAAGGAAGAACCTAATACCTTAAGCTTGAGTAGACTAGAAAAGATGGGGATATCGCTTCATCATGTCCAACTTCGCCTCCCATGTAGTACTCTCCATATGTTGGTTCCTCCAAAGCACCTTCACCAATGCCACATCCTTTTTACGATATCGTTTCACTTGTCTACAAAAAATCTCTACCAGCACTTCCTCATAATACAAGTTCTCCTCAACCTCAATACCCTCCGAAGGCACAATAGTGCTAGGATCACTAACCATGTTTCTCAATATGGAACCATGGAAGACCGAGTGAATCGAGCTCAAATTCAGGGGTAACTCTACCTTATACGCCACGTTCCCAATCTGCTCCATAATTTCATAAGGGCCTATATACCAGGGACTTAGCTTTCCCTTCTTGCTAAATACAACTCTTCTTTCATAGGTGAGATCTTCACAAACACCCAATCCCCAACTTGGAACTCTAGATCCCTCTTCCTAGCATCCAAAGCGACTTTGGGCCGTCTTCAACCTCTCTCTAATCAACTTTACCGTCTCCATAGCCCCCATCACCAAGTCTGGTCCAATCAAGGCCACCTCTCCCAACTCAAACCACCCCACAGCAGACCTACATCTCCTACCATACAAGGCTTCAAACAGGGCCATACCAATGCTAGCATTGAAGCTATTATTATAAGCAAACTTAATAAGTGGAAGATGGTCACCCCAATTACCCTTGAACTCCAACACACAAGAACTCAATATATCCTCCAATGTTTGAATTGTCCCCTGGGCTTGTCCATCTCTTTGGAGATGAAAGGAGGTGCTCAACTTGACCTTAGTACCAAGTCCCTTTTGAAACAACCTCCAAAAGTGAGAAGTAAATTGGGTACCCTAATCCGATATAATGGATCTAGGCACACCATGCAACCTCACTAACTCCCAAATGTACGACCTTTCATAGTCTTCAGCACCAAAAGTAGTCTTAACAGGTAAGTAATGAGCCGATTTAGTCATTCGATCGGTGATAACCCAAATGGAGTCAAATTGTTTCCGAGTCTGAGGCAACCCAACCACAAAATCCATATTTATGTTTTCCCACTTTCAAGTAGGAATCTCCATGTTTTGAGACAACCCACCGGGCCTTTGATGCTCCACCTTCACTTGTTGACAATTTGGGCATTCGGATATAAACGTGCCTATATCATTCTTCAGACCATGCCACCAATACACCTCCTTCAAATACCGATATATTTTAGTGGACCCTCGGTGAATGGAATAATGAGAACTATAGGCTAACTCATTATTACATTTCTAAGATCACCCATATCTGGAACATATAACTGATCTTGATACCGAAGCACACCATCTCCCCCTTGGGAGAAAACCTCAATATTCTTTTCGGCAACCAATATCTTCAATTCAACCAAGGATGGATCTAGATCTTGCTTAGCCTTCACATCAACAACTACTGAGGAATCGGCCACAATTAAAACATGTATACCACCATCATTAGAATCGGCCACTCTAACACCCAATCTTGCCTAGCGGTGGATATCCCTTGCCTACTCCTTCTTCCCCTACTCAACATGAGCCACACTTCCCATAGATAGCCTACTAAGAGCATCGGCTACCACATTTGCCTTGGCATGGTGATAAAGAACAGTCATGTTGTAATTCTTTTGGAGTTCTGACCATCTCCTTTGTCTCAAGATAAGGTCCCTTTGGGTGAACACATACTACAAATTCATGTGATCGATGAAAACATCAACATGTAGCACATACACATAGTCTCTCCAAATTTTCAAAGAAAAGACCACCGCCGCCAACTCAAGGTCATGAGTTGGGTAATTATGCTCATGCATCTTCAATTGTCTTGATGCATAAGCTATCACCTTACCATGTTGCATAAGTACACAACCCAACCCAATTCAAGAGGCATCACAATATACCACGAACCCATCCATGCCATTTGGTAGAGTCAAAACGAAGCCGCTATAAGTCGATCCTTTAAAGTTTGGAAACTCTTCTCATACTCATCCAACCACACAAACTTAGCCATATTTTGGGTCAACTTAGTCAATGGATATGCCATGCATGAGAACCGCTCAACGAGCCTTCTATATTAATGCTAAACCAAGGAAACTTTGAATGTCTGAAGGAGTCAATGGTCTAGGCCAATTATTTTCCACCTCGGTATTCTCCGGATCCACCTTAATACCATCACCAGGTACCACATGACCCAGAAAGGCATTTTCACCCAACCAAAACTCACATTTGCTAAATTTGGCATACAACTTCTTTTCTCTCAAGGTTTGCAAAATCGACCTCAAATGATCCATATGCTCTCGTTCACTTCTGGAATAGATAAGAATATCATCAGTGAAAACAACCACAAAACTATTAAGGAATGTCTTGAATACCTGATTCATAAGATCCATGAACACGGCCAGAGCATTAGTTAGGACAAACGACATCACCCGAACTCAAAGTGCCCATATCTCGTTCAAAAGGCCATCTTGGGATGTCACATTCTCTGACCATTAACTGATGATACCCGGAACGGAGGTCAATCTTCGAAAAGTGAGTAGCCCTTGAAGTTGGTCAAAAAAGTCATCGATCCTGGGCAACACATACTTATTTTAATGGTCACCTTATTCAATTATAATTGATGCACATCCAAAGACATCAATCTTTCTTCCTTACAAATAACACCGGAGCACCCCATAGAGATATACTTGGCTTGATAAAATCCTTCTATAACAAATCTTTCAACTTATCCTTCAATTCAGCAAGTGCCATACAATAGGGAGGAATAGAGATAGGTTGAGTATCCAGAAGAAGATATATGCCAAAGTCTACTTCCCTTTCAGGAGGAATATCGGGCAAGTCTTCGGGAAAGACGTCCGAAAACTCATTCACCACCGGAATTGACTCAAAAGTAGGCAAGTCGGACTCCACATCTTTAACCCTCACAAATGTGATATATAAATCCCTTAGAGACCATTTTTCGAGCTTTGATGTAGGAAATAAATCGACCTTTAATAGCAGAGTCACTAACTTTCCATTCAAGAATAGGATCACCGGGAGGTTGGAATTTGACCTTCCGTGTTTCACAATCTATAGAGGTATATGATGCATGTAACAAATCCATTCCAAGAATCACATCAAAGTCCTACATTTCACGTTCCACAGGATCAATTGGGAATACCTTATGCAACACAGAAATAGGACAACCACGATAGACTTTATGTGTAACAACAGACTCACCCACATGAGTATAAAAAGAGTAAGGCTCCCTCAAAATTTCTGGACTCAAACCAAATTTAATAGTCAATAGAGAAGTCACAAAAGACAAGTTTGCACGCGGATCAAGCAAAGCATAAGCATTGAAATCAAAGACATTTAATGTACCACAGTGACAACATCTAAAGCCTCCTCAACCTCTTGACGTGCATGAAGAGCATAGAATCTGTTGTTCCTCGAACAAACACCCAGAGGAACCCTTCGTTGACCTTTTCCACCTTGAGCCACCTGGCCATGAACTTTCTGAGGCTTCTTGGGACAGTTTGCAACCTTCTAATTCTTATTACCACATCTGAAGCAAGCACTCGAGATTCTCCAACAGCGCTCATGTGGTGCTTCCCATACTTATCAAAAAAGGGTATCCCTATCCCCCACCAATCGAAGCCCAAGGAGGAGGCACTTTAGCATTAGCAACTCGAGCACCCGAACCTTGGCCCTGTTGGAAGCGACCAAAATCACCAACCAGAGAGCCGAAGAATCCACCATCAAAATGGGCTCTCTTAGCATCATGCATTCTTGTCATGACCCAAGCCTAGGGCCTAGACTAACACGACGAATGGGGAATTAGAAGGAACCCCAAACAAGCCTCTTAACATGTCATTACACATCCTTGGTCATGGAGGCATACAAACACATATAGATTAAGAATAGGGGCAATAGGACTAAGGGAAAGCCTGCATAAACATTATAATCAAGAGACAAGAGTCAAAGCTCATACATAAATACACAACATGTCCACAAGCACCTCTGATACATAGATAAAGAGGGGCGCAAGACAAGCTACCAGGCTCACCCTCATAGTCAATGGAACATAAGAAAGTGTGTCAATAAAAGGATAATAGTAAATTAGACCAAGGTCCCTGAAATGGAGGACTCACCAACAAGCTTAGAATAGCACCATCTAGACATGTGGAGAAGAAGGATGATCAACTTGGGCACTAGTCCGTAGATGGTGATATCATATAAGCAAGAGTATGCGTTAGTACGTTTGAATGTACTAAATATGTAGGATGCCATGCAAAAGAGATAAGCTTCATGATCAACATGCATAACATTAGGCAATGGGCATAATATAGCAATATGACATGTATTTTCAATGCATAGGTAAAACATGCTTAAGTAAATCATACTCATATAGGGTACCATATGTGAAGAGGAGACCAAGCTAGATTTCCAAAGTATAAACCCCTTGGGGTTGGTGATAATAGCACCCATCACCCTAGTGTGTGAGGTACAAACCCTTCATCAAGGTTAGTAACGATAGCACCCATCACCCTAGTGTGTGAGATATAAACCCCTCCTAGTGGTTGAGATATCAACCCCTCAACTAGGTCGGTGAGGATTGTACCCATCACCCTAGTGGTTGAGTCTTTAACCCCTCAACTAGGCCCCAGAATAGGAAATGGTCTACCACAACACTTTATGTAGTATTCATCGTGTACATAAGCTCATTTCATCATCACATAGTCAATCATATCATACCTCATGCTTTAGACCTTCATTTTCTCAAGAAACCACAACCGAAAATTTTATCAAACACCTTGGGGGTGTGTAATGGAAGTAAAAGACCATGCAATTTATAGATGAAAACATGCAACAAAATCTGTTGTAAAACCATCAATCAACACCTTGCAACACCCCCAAGGCATTCATAGCAAAACCCCTCATTAAATCCAAAACTAGATCTAAGATTTAGAACTCAAAACATGCTGAAACAATCATACTTTTATGAACTAAAATCAGTGTGCAGTAAATTTCTCAATATATAAGACCCACATGTAAAATCAACTTTAAATCATGAAATATTAGTAAAAAAGAGGGTTTAGGCACCATGGGTGGAAGGACCCAATTGTTCAACACCACATACCTTGACTTTGGAGAACCCTTGAAGAAGATTGGGAATGGAGACTTGAAGCTTGAGTGAGATCCTTGATGAAATCCTTAAGATTGGTCTTGAATTTGGTACTTGAATTTAGGAGCAAATATTTGGCTAAATGTCTTAGTGAGTATTGGGAAATATTTAGGGTAATATGTCGGTGAAATAAGGCTAAGTATAGATAAAAACATGTTTGGAAAAACATAAGCCCAACACTTAGAAAAATTTGGATGGACTAGGAAAGACAGTGAAGGAAATACACATCTCCACGTCACGGAGAGGACGCGGAGGTCTCTGGAAATCGCACAAAGTGAACTTTCATAATTTGATTCCTTTGCTTTAAAATCGAGGTTAGACCTTCTTCACCCTAATTTGCACCCCCTAAACAAGAATATGAAGTCAGATTTTTGAAATAACCAATGGATTATTAGATATATGGAAAACAAGATTCTGGGCACTTTCGAGGCACGTTTTTAGGAACTTTTCGGGGTCGTTTCAATTCTCCTCCCTTTAAGCTTCTCCCCTTCAATCTGTTTGGAATAGACCATAAGTCTACATATGTCCATGTCCTAATTAAGCATGGTCATACAATATTCTTGTACAAGCAAGTCAGAAACTCCAGAGACAAACTTGTGCATTCTTGCACGAGGATCAGCCACAAGTGTCGGAGCATACTTGGAGAGCTTGGTGAAGTTGAGGGCATAATCCCTCACACTCAAATTACCCTTCCTTAGGTTGATAAACTAAGTCATATTAGCTTCCCTAAGCTCAAGTGGGAAGAAAAGATCTAGAAAAGCAAGCTTGAACTCTTCCCAATTAATAGCATCACCACAAACCCTCTCCATGGAACACTGAGTATACGACACTTGTGCTACATCTTTCAACTGATAGTCAGCTAGCTCAACCCTCTTCTCAGAAGTGACACCCATGACATTCAATACCTTGTAGAGCTCATCAATGAACTCCTGAGCATCCTTGTCAGCCTTAGACCTAAAGAACTCCGGAGGGTTCATCCGGGTGAAATCCCTCACTCTAGAAGCTAGAGTGGTATCTCGAGGCAGGATGGCCTGCCTAGTCTGAGTAGTTACCACTTGGGAAAGCAGGGAAAAGGCCGTATGGTATTCACCATTAAAGACAGGCTCATCTATAGGCCCTTGAGGTGCTTGACCTTCATTAACCGGGGCTGGTCTTGTAGGTCTACCACGAGGCATATTCTGAAACAAAGCAAGGATACTATTCAAGTTCAAGGGTTAATCCAACTATTCACAACACAATATAAGACTTGAAGAAGTGAGACAATTCCAAAAACGTCACCATAGCCTCCTACCTGTAGGCATGGTGCACTTCACACCCATGATTAGGACTCTACTTGACGCGGCATGTTGGACTCCAAGGATTATTTGCAAACCTAGGGCTCTGATAACATCTTTTCCATGACCCGAACCTAGGGCCTAAATGTGACATGACGAAGGAAAACTAGAGAGTCCCTAAACAGGGCTTGAGATACCAAAACTTGCATCATCAGTTCGGAAGCCTATTCAACAATCAACACATAGTTCTAATGGATGTGAAAGTAGGACTCACGTTATGGGGGCATCATAGGGAAAGGAAATAACATGAGTTCACAAAGCACATAACACATGAATACTAAGGGGAAGGAACATAGAACTCACACTTTGGGAGCAATTCGGGATATAGGATCTTTCCATCAAACATATGATCAAGTCATATAACAATTATAGTCAAAGATAACCAAGTACATAACATAAGCTTAATCATAACCATAGCACATATCATAAAGTGGTTTAAAAAGGTGTCCAACAATGCCTCTATATAGATGGTTTGGGGGCCAAGACATACCCTAGGCTCACCCTCAAATACATAAAGAGAAGTAATTAACATTGGTAGATAGATGGTGGAGCGTCCTTGGAAGATAGGACTCACTACTACAAGCAATCTTGGTACCCAAGCTAAGTGTCGAACAGTGGATGATCAAAATCCTCGGTCCCTACTTGGTGAAATCATGTAGGAAAGAGTATGCATTAGTACATTTGAATGTACTAAGTATGCGGGATGCAACGCATGAACTTACCAAATCCTGCACTTCAATGTTAGATGACAAGGGAACATAATATCGAAAGAGATATATAACAAAGAATATAGTATAAAAAGATGTCTTCATGAAGAAAATGATGCATTAAATGCAAATGATGCTTACACATAGTGGGGATGTGACCTCAACCGACGTAAGTAAGACCAAGCGAGCTGTTACTTGGAATCCTGATGATTACCCCTCATCGGTAAGGAGGTGGTTTACTTGCCAAGGGTAAACCATGCTTCACTGTATGGGCCTCCCATTTCGTATGAAGCAACCTTCCTTATGGGCCTCCCATTTCTGATAGCATTTTCAAACCAAAACATATCATATCATTTCTTCTCCTTAGGGGAAACCCCATTTATCTTTCCTTACGGGCCTTCCATTTCAAAAAGGACCCTATGTTACGTACATAGTTCGAGGATACAGAGAGAACTCTCCAACTATCGATGCTAAGTCATCATCCCATAAGAATATTTATAATATACATAATTATACATGTTTTCAACATATACAAGTATTGTCAAAACATTTCAATGCACAATTGGGCTTAAAAGCCAAAACATAATTTCGTAATCAATATACTCATGCTTAGGAATAGCTCATTCATATACAAAATGGTGCAAGCACCCAAAATATTCCAAGAGCCAAAAGCAATAGACATATATGTGATCACATTCTTGTTATATAAAATATTTTATGAAAATCATATCATAGAACATAAGTGGGCTTAACCCATAACATAATTTCTCAAAATAGTCCAATATCATGAATGCAATTGCTATAAATGATATGAAGAAGGCATGGGTAATTAGGATTAGATCTAAAATCAACATTATATCATGAAATTAAAATAGATACACCGTTAAAACCATATTTAAATTCAACCCCATGCATAAACGAGTCTTTAAGAGGACATGCATACTTATGATTCCATAAACCCAAAGTAAATCCGCATAAAATGATTTAAATCACCATAAAATCATCAAACAAACATACCCAATTATATATAGAATTTTAGGAATCATAATATTAAAAACCCTGATTTAAAGTAAGCTAGAAATTCATAAAATTTCTTGAAAATAGTTTTGCTCTCCTTGATTAAAATCAAGGATCAAACCCATATACCTTCACTAAGATGAAGAAACCCTAATGAAATTTCAAGGAGACTTGAAATCCCAAGCTCAAATGTTGAAACCCCAGAGTTCTTTTGGGTGGAAAGCCTTTGAGAGTGTTTTGAGAGATTCAAATTGTGAAGGATAGGTTTGATTATTTGAAATGGTTTTAGGTCTTTCAGATGACCTTAGAATAGCTTAGGAATCCCCAAAACACCAATAGAAATAACCGAATTTATGAAAACGCCATTAATGAATCAGAGTAAAAATTTACTGGAAGTCGCTTCATTAAAGGGTAAACGGTCCATGTTGCATTTCACAGTCTGTTTACCTGCCAATGAACCCACACTTAGACAAATTTTCTAGAAATATCGATCTTAGACGAACACATAGAAATTTTTCGCATGAACCCCGCCAAACTGATCAATAAACGACCCGTGTGGAGCCACACGGTCTATGTGATGCTCCCGTCTCCCCAACCTTAGAAAATTACATGAATAAATTTTTGACACCGTAATCCCATAATTAGAATATTTTTCACCCGGAGACTTCAAGAAGGCCAAACGGCCCGTCAATCACCACACAACCCCGTGTGGTTGGTCGTTTGACCTCCCTTTTCTCCAAAAATTGGGGGCTTCAAGCCTTTGCCACCCTACTGCTCCGCCACACGTCCTGTGAAGTGTCACACGACCCGTGTGGGAGTGCTAGTGAGGTATGCCTTAGCTTGCAACTCGACCCCAAGGCCTACATGCATTATTTGAGGCCACGTGGCTCGTGTGACCCGCACTGGCCATATGGTCTCTCTTGAGACACACTTGTTCCAAATCATTGCCCGAAACGAGATTTCTCAAGGTCCGACGATGATGTACATAATCCGGGTCATTAAAGTTGCACTGGATCGCGCGTTAGGCGCGATGCGGACCAGGAGCGCCTCACCAAAAACACTACTGCGCGCCCCAGGCGTGTCGCGGCCTGGGCGTGCAGGCTATCTGGAAATTGAAAATTAGTGAAAATTATTTTCTCCTACGGGTCTTCTAAAATCCGAGTTATACCCATTTCCCACTCAATTTGGCCCCTTGACCAAGAATATGATGTCGAATTTTTGACCACGGATGAATTTTGAGATGTATGAAAACTACGATATGGGGCTTTTTGAAGCACATGAGGGGCGTTTCAATAATATCCCCTTTTCTCTCTTTTATTTTTTGTGTGTGTAACTTTGAGAGTTTCACTTTCCACATGTCATGTTACAATAAGATCAAAAAATATTTTTGATAGATTTGAGTCAAAAAATTTGATGTATATTTAATTTAAAATAAAAAAATAATTGATAAAATTTATTAATTTTTTGCCAAATTAAATAGTAGTAATTAATTAAAATGAAGATAATATATAGTTTGGTTAAAAATTAATCAAACATCAACTCACATATGCTTTTTTCCTATCTCAATTTATGTGACACTTATAGATTTTTCGTATATTCTTAAAAATATTTAAGTTGTTAATAATTATGACTTATAGTATAGTTTATGTTAATTTTAAATAATATATATTACTTATTGTTTTCTAATTTATGTTGCACATACAAAATTTTGAGATCCAATCAAATTTTTCTACTTTTTGGTTAAATTATTAATTGTTGTAATTTATAGTACGTTATACATAAATTTTAAATAATTTATCTTACTCTCGCTATCCAAAATTTATGTGGTACTAATAAAGTTCAAGAACTAAATATCTAAATTAACAACTATTGTGACCTATAGTACCTTTTGAATTATTTTAAGCAATATGCATAAGCTTTTTGATTTATTTATATTTTCTTTTAGAAGTATTTCCTTTTTGACACAACTATAATCATTGGAAGATATTGGAATAGTTATGTAATTTGATTTCTCCAATTTATAAAGAGATTTATTTTATCGTAATCAACAAGCAGCTGAAACAGGCGCGTCAATAAGTTCAAACTGCCCAAATTTATATTTTATGTTTAAATTATTATTTTTGGTTGAAGTGAAAAAATAGTGAAGGCAATAAAAAAAGGAAAAGTAGGAAAGTGAATTGAATATTTTTTTTTTGGCGTGGAGGGGGGGGGGGGGGGGCCCGGGCGCATTTTTTGGGGGGTTAGGGAAATTTAAATTTAAAAAAAGATATTCCTTTTTTTTTAACTTGTTCTTCCTTTTCATTTTATCTCAAAAAGAG
>JAPFFP010061306.1:0-26826 GCA_026153255.1 Solanum medicagineum | reverse complement strand
AACCATAAAGGGTCTCAAAGACCACATTTCCATTTGCTATTATATAAATATTATACTATTGAACTAATATAATGATTTTTTCATATAAACGCAAATATGGAATGAAAATAAAGAGAAGCGCGAGATAACAAGAACATCATCAAAGACACATGTTCCACACCAACAGAATTCAACGCACACAGTAAGATTGATTTTTACTAGTGCTACATATAAAGACACTAACTGAAGAAAATAGAGACAGGCAAGCATTTTATATCCTATAACATCATTGCTTGGTACTTTTTGTCATTTTCACTCTCTCTTTCATCATCAGCTTCAGCACCAACCACCTCGTAATCTATCTCCAGGCAGAAAGGTCTTCATGAGCTTCACTGAATTCACCTTCTTTCATACCCTCACAGACATATATACCAATGCACGAAAGTGGTCTTGCTGTACATCAGATAAAACTTGTGGTCAATTTATGAGAAAACCTCAACAACATGTGTTGAGTTGGAAATCATGCATCCTCTGCACCTTAGCAAGATCAGCAGGAACAGTTGGTGGCTGATAGTTGATACCACACTTGAACCTAGTGGGACAGCAGTCAACAAATTGTATGGTGCTCTTAGTCTTGATGGTGGCCACAACAACATTAACATCCTTTGGCACCACATCACCATGGAACATGAGACAGTGAGCCATTTACTTGCCATGGAGAGGGTCACGCTTAACCATACTGTCAGTGATCTCACCAACTGAAAGTTGCTCATGGTAGGCTCTTCTTAGCAAAAATAACAGGAGCATATATAAGAGGAAAGAATTAAATATCCTGGGATAGGGGAAAAGATTGGCTTGGACTTCATTCACGTCTACATTCAGAGCACCATCAAACTTTAAAAAAGCTGTCATTGAAGACCTGAACCAGTACGACCACTAGCACTATCAAACAGTTGTTTCCAAGCATACGAATATGATCCGAGTAGAGATCAACTATCTTTTTCCCAACTACAAGTAGATCAAACTAAACTATCAACCTTTAAAATCAAATGTAATTGAAGAGTGAGTAAAGAGGATAACTTACTGGTATAGTGTCCATGGGGAAAGTTGTTGGCTGCATCTTCTTGGCCACTTATGAGCTGTTCATGGTGAAAGAGTTGTCTATTGGTAATTCAACTTACTGATTTGTTGTTAAGCACGTGAACATTGGTTCATTTCATATATAAATAATTTGTTTGATTTGAATGCTATGGTCGAACTTATTGAAAAACCCAATATCACATGTTGTCCGACTCTGAAAACAATGGTTGCACCTAACCATTTTAGAAATGCAAGGAGAAGTAATGTTGCTCAACTTGTTCAAACTTGGCTGGTATTTTTTACAGTGCTTGATAGAGCTTGAGCATCCACGAAAACAGAGCCCAAGTTAAGATGCCTAATACCCCCTTAACTGTGTTAATCATCAACTATATGAGCCCATTAGGAATGAAGTTTGAAATTGCTAGGTTCACAGTCACTCATAACAGAGATGTCAGAAACCAGAAAAGCAAATGTGTAATCAAAGTGATCCTAGAGTCTTTATGTTGCTACTTCTCATTCTAGGTATAGAGACTAGAAGTCATTAGAATTCTTCCGGTGAATAACCTATTATAAGAAAAGAGACTGTCCAGTTACTTGTATAAGGAATCTTAGAAAGCACAGAATGATATAATTTGAAGAAGACCTCTCACAAACTACAAATTATTTTATATTCTATGGATGTCATCAAACCATTGTGAATATATTGCGAAAACTAAACTAGATGTTAACAAACTATGAAGTATATACAAATCACCGAAAAATAAGGTCAGCAAAACAACAAACCTACCAGCAAGCTGAGATGCCTAATATGCTCCTTAAGTGTGTTAATCATCAGTATATGATCCCATAAGAAATGAAGTTTCAAACTGTCAGGTTCACAGTTCACTCACAATAGAGTCACAAACAAGAAAAACAAATGTGTAATCAATGTGATCCTAGAGTCTTTATGTTGTTACTTGTCATTCTTGGTGCAGAGATTAGAAGTCATTAGAATTCTTCCGGTGAATAAGCTATTATAAGAAAAGAGACTTTTTCATTTGCTTTTATTAAGAATCTTAGAAAGCACAGGATGATACAATATGAAAAAGACCTCTCACAAACTACAGACAAGTTTAGAATCCACGGACGTCATCAAACCACTACGAACATATTGCTAAAATCAAACCAGTTGTTACCAAACTATGAAGTACATAAAAATCACTAGAAAATAAGTTCAATAAAACAAGAAACGTACCAACAAACATGGTTAAGAAAAAAAGAACCTAGATGAAACTATACGGGGCAAAATTTAGAGTTGTGAAATTAGGTGTTTCACTAAGTAATTCTTAGGAAAAACAACATACACTTACCTCGCAGAGAAGAAAACTCCAACACGAGGCTCAATATTTCTATCTGCGACAACTAATTAAACCAGTGAAAAGCTGATAACAATGACAAGTAAGAACAGAAGAATAAGTTTTGCAATTAAAACAGAGAATCTCTGATTTATATTTAAAGGATCAAACAGAAAAACCTGCGGATTATTTTCACTTAACAAACCTAGAATCTTGAGGGAGCACGTTGCTAACAAGCTAATTCTCTAACAAACCTAGACGCGTGATTCTATTGCAGAGATGCACTGAATTCCTAATAAACTGGAAGATTAGATGTGTGAGTTGTTGATGAACGTGCACATTGTTCCTGGTTCCTGAGAAGTCGTAGATTTGTTATAGACTTTATTGGTTAAGCTTGGGTAATGGGAGAAGAGACGTGACCGGGAAAACTGATTTTGATTATCCGCATTCTTAGGTTTTAATTTTACATTTAATAAAAAAAGTGATAGGATGTTCTTTTAATTTTAACCTTTAATAAACAAGTGACCAAATATATTAATTTTTTGACATCTGGACTTAGTCTCCTCATTAATAATAAAATAAAAATTGCCTTTTAACGATGAAAAAAATTATGTCGCTATAAATACACTTTTAACGATCGATTTTTATCCCTTCATCAAGAGTTGGTCATTAAAAATTAAATTTCCTGTAGTGGCGGGCTCTTCTCCCTCTTATGTTAGGCATGATCTAGCATAGAAAAGGACAATTATGGGGGGAGGGGGAAACCTTACTTCAACTTCTATAGCACGGTATAGAGTAAGAAAAGAGAAAACATTTCCTAAACATCTCATAGCCTCTTGCTCATAGTTATGGTGCACAACACAACCATAAACAAGACTCTTATTGATGCGGTGTGTTAGACTTCAAGGATCTAACAACCTAGAGCTCTGATACCAAGTTTTTCATGACCCAAGCCTAGGGCCTAGACGTGATACGACGCAAGGGGAACCCGAAGGGACCCCAAGAAAAGCCTCTTAGAACATCATTACACATCCTTGGTTGCGGAAGCAATAAGATAGCAACAAAAGAGTAGAAATAGGATAATCGGGGGTAAGGGACATCATTCGTATCATAACAACAACAGTCAAGAGAGATTCAATGCTCATAACATTACACATGACATGTCCAACTACACCTCTAATACATAGATAAGAGCGGGGGCTAAGACAAGCAACTGGGCTTACCCTCATAGTCAATATTTACATAAAAAGAAGGTAGTTCTAGAACATAGTAAGAGATCATAAGCAACGTCCCCAAAATGGAGGACTCACCAACAAGCTTGAGTAGAAGCGTACTAGCCACATGGATAAAGATGCTCAAGAGTGGCTTCGGTTCCTACATGGTGACATCATGTAGGCATATAGTATGTGTTAGTACGTTTGAATATAATAAGTATGACGGATGCAATACAACAAGTGATAAGTACAATAATCAAAATGCATATAATAGAAAATGAATAGACATATAACAATATGACATGTATGAATGGTACTTGAAGTAAAATCATGCTTATGTAGAACATAATAGATGTTTAAGGAGTGACTATTCTTAGTGCAATCCAAGGCCTACCACCTCCTTGGAGAGGCGTATGAGGTACAAACCCCTTCATGAGGTTGATTGGGCACAAACCCCCCAACAAGGTTGATGAGTACAAACCGCCCAAAAAGATTGATGGGTACAAACCCCCAACAAGCTTGCACGGGCTTGCCACCTCCCGAGCGAGGCAATCGAGGTAAAAATCCCTCAACCAGGTTACCCGGGCCTACAACCTCCTGAGTGAGGCTTGGTCATTCCCCAACACTATAGAGATAATAATATATACAAACATTCCTTTCATCATCACATACATTCCTTTCAACATCATATAGTCATTCAACTCATATGATATGCATTGGACCTTTAATTCCACAAGAAATCATACCCGAATATTTTATTAAACACTTGGAAAGTGTGTAGCGCTACTGTAAAATGATGCAATTCAAGAGTGTTATCATACTAGAAAACCCATTGTAAAACCATCAATAGATACTTGGTAACACCCTCAAACAACATACATCAAAACTCTTCATCAAACCTCATAATAAATCTTAGATTCATAGCCCAAAACACAGTAAAACAGCCATAATTTCATAAACCCCAACATAGTGTGCAATGAATTCCATAATAAATAAGACCCATGAGTAAATCAACTTTAAATCATGCAATTTAGAGTAAAAGGGACCTTAGGTATCATGGGTGAAAGGAATCCATGAAAGAAACTCACATACATAGCTTTGGAGATTAACTTGATGAAGATTGGAGATGGAGACTTGAAGATTGAATGAGAACCTTGAAATCCGATGAGTTTTGAGACTTGAGTTTAGGAGTAAAATATTTAGCTAAGTATTTCAATGAGTATTGAAAAATTTATTGAATTATATGAGGATGAAATATGGCTAAGTATAGGTATTTTCATGCATGGAAACACTGAGGCCTAAGACTACAAAGTATTGGACTGAGATAGGAAACTGGACAAAATTTAACACTATGGCGTGCCCTTGGCACGTCGTGCCAGGGGCGCAAAATCCTCTCTAAAAATCATATTTTGTGATCTCCAAATTTTGATATGATTGCTCTTAAATCGGGGTTAGACCCATTTTACACTCAATTTGATCCCCTGAACCAGAATATGAAGTCAGCTTTTTGATATCACGCACAGATTTTGAGGCATATTTTCGGGCACATTTTGGGGTCGTTTCATTCTTTCCATGGTTTTAAGCTTGAACTGCTCATGCATATTGTGAACTTGTTCCATTGATTATTATCATATGTTTTGATATTATTGTGATGTCCTTTGATTCAAGGCATACCCATATACTTAGTATATTTCACTTACTAACACATACTCTTTCCTACACGTTCTAACCATGTAGGGGAGAAGAACGAGGCATCTATTGTAGTACATGGATAGATTTGGATTCCGAGCTTAAAGATTGTTGGTGAGTTCCCATGCTTCGGGAACAAGCCCATTTATGATGTTTCTATATTTTGAGACTTTATCATTTGCTTTTGATATTTATCTTGTGGGTGTGCTAGTAATCCATACTCTAGACCCGCTAATATCTATGATTTAGAGGTATGTTTTGGACACTATGGACAGATTTACAATTTCTTAAGGAAACTATGATGTTCATAGTTTTATACATTCCCCTTGCTTATTATCTCATGTATGTTTATTTTACCTTATGAATGCTTATGCTATGAATACCAGGCTTGGATGGGATGCCTTGGAGAGTCATGTTCATCATGTCACAACTAGGCCTGTGAGGCCCTACAAGTTTGAAAGGTGGAAAAACACCTAAGAGATGAATGCTGAAATTTTCTAAGTATCAGTGGTTTACGCAAAGGAGTGTATGGGATATATGTTGTTTCATGGGCCGTAGTTTGTGCTCATTGAGTAGAGGGTAAACCTGGTGGGAAAATGGTTTTCTGTAATGTGGGGTACGAGTTACAAACACAACTCATACATTAATTGACAACCGTAAGTCATGTCGTGGTTTAAGATTTAGTGAAAGTTTCTGAGGGTTAAAAATGTTACCAGATAAGACCCCTATTAACGTCCCATGGAATGGACCATGACCCATAATTAGTATCTCGTGGTCCTGACCGACAGATTTTTAGAAGGGGCAAATTTGACTTTTCCTATTCTAAATCTAGGCTACGTCCTTTTAGCTCCAAATTAAGCCCTTTTCGGCCTTATACAACTCTAAACTACTTCATTCAATTCTTTCTCAAATAATAACCTAAGTCTAACTCATCCCACATAGTCCCAAGTTCTTTAAGACTTCCAAAAGAAGAGTCCAAGCTAGGATTTTAGGTGCTCTGCATTCTTTCACAAGATTTTGTTCTCCAATCACACCAAGGTATGTGGGTTTTGATTTGTGGAGACCTTGCCTCCACAAATCTCAACCATTCCTTTCCCTCATCTATGCTTAAGTCATGAAAATCCAGGGAAGTTTTATGAACTCTTTTATATGATGATATTATGAAGTAATTTATGGTATTTTACCTTTCTACACTATGTTGCTTTGAAACGTCATGCGAAATTTATGGATTTTATGAGGGTTAAGGAACCCCTGATTAAGTTTTATTTTGTTAAGGTGGGCAAATTTAAATGGTCTGAAAGTGGTCTTATTTGCTCTTCTCATGTCCTGAAATCTTTATTTTTGCACGAGTTTTAGTATATATGCATACTCACCATGTTTAACTAAAGTTGTGAACCAATCTTCTTGTCTTGATGAAGGCTTTTTGGCAAAGCATGTAAATTATGAATGTTATGAATTTGAAGGGTTATTTATGCATGCCATGAGATATTGATGTGATGTCAAAATACAGTACTTTTTATGCTTAAAACTTAGGATTTTGTGTGTTCTCAATGCAACATTTATGATTCTTATATGTTTTTGTGTTTTGTTTTGCAGGAAAGTAGGTTGGCTATGACTTGCGGCACAATTGCAGTTGTTTTCTGGTTTTTAGTGATTCATAAGACCCTCTACGAGTCATAGAGTATTCTACGAGTCATAGAGGTAGTTTCATGATAATTTCTAGTGAAGGATGATATCTAAAGATCAGCTATACGAGACCTTTATACGAGTCGTAAAGCATTCTACGAGTCGTATAGATAGGTTTTATAAAGATTTACAGTGAAGGACAATGTGATGCAGTTGAAGTATATGAGAGAGCAATATGAGTCGTAAATCAGTCTATGACTCGTAAGGTGAATTCGTAAAAAGTAGCCCAAGATCTTAGAATCTGATTATGAGACCCCGACTATGACTCGTAAATCACATTACGAGTTTTAGAGAGCTTTCGTGGAGTTTGCCGACCAATTTTTATTATTTTATGACTTAATTGTAATACTATAAATAGTACTTTTGTACAAGGGAGGACATCATTATTCAGTGTTATTTTAGGGTTTTTACTTGGAGAACTCAATACTTGAGAGAGAAGATAGTGAGAAAACACTTGTGGGATCTTGAAGCTTGTGATTCTAATTCTTCTTGGATTTGCTTGATCTTAATTCAATTTGGTAAGTGTTTAATTATTTTCTTAATTCATAATATCTTCATCTACCCATAGCATAAGTTGCCAAATCGACAACTAGGGTTATGGGAACCATGAAGAACTAACTTAGTTAAGCCGGGTAGTTTGCAATTCTTAGAATGAGTATATGCATGTATTAATCAATTCCCTTCATTTTGCATGTTTTCAAATGGTGGACAACATTAGGACCCATCTAGTATTACTGACTGGACCAAGGTAGTAACAAATAGGAAAAGAGATTGATTAACAGGATTTGATGATGTGTTCTCATCTAATCAACCGAACTAGGCCGAGGGAAGGTTGACTGGGACTTATAAGTAATGGTTAGTATTGCATACTATGGAGATGGTGATGTGCTGTCAAAATACAACACATTTACCGCCTAAAACAAGGAATTTTTTGTGTTCTCAATGCGACTTTTTATGATTTTTATGTGTTTTGTGTTTGTTTTTACAGAAAATATAGGTTTACCTTTTGGGGGAACAGTAGCAAATTTTGTTAAATTTGAGAACCTACGAGACCTACTACGAGTTGTAGCCGAAGCTATAAGTCGTAGGGGATTACCGTACTGATTAACCACTTCCAAAAATAAGAATTTGAGAAACTAAAGTTCAGCCATATGAGCCCAAGGTATGAGTCATAGACCAGACAACGACTCATAGCATGGACCGTAGCAGTCAAATCCAAAATGCCAAGTGTTGACTACGAAAGCCCAACTATGACTCATAGGTCACTTTACGACTCGTACCTACAAGTCATAACTGCTGCTGACAAAATTTCTTATTTATTTTTAGGTCCTTTTTGTAAATAGTATAAGTTAGGGTTTTTATGAGAGAAGGAGATTGTGTAGAGAATAGAATATTGTAGAGGGCTCTTTCTTAGGGTTTAGAGTAAACACTTAGGGTTTCCCTTGGAAGACCCAATTTGGAGATTTAGAATCACTTGTAATTCAACTCCATTATTTAAGCTTGTGAATCCAATATCAAGGTGGTTTATTGTTCTTCATTTTCTTTGGGTAATCTCTCATATATGTCTATTTTATTCATTGCTTGTGATCTTGCCCAAGCTATGAGAAGCTAAACCCCCAAAAATTGGGCTTGTGGGAATCATGAGTAACTAGCTTGAGATAACCCAGATTATTTGTATTTCGTTAGTTGGGTATTTACATGTATTATCCATCTTCCATTAGATTTATTGTTGTTTGGTGGTGGCCAACACCAAATCCCTCCTAGTGTCATGATCCCGACCAAGGTAGTGATGAATGAGAAAAGGAAATAGGTGACAGGATTCGATTAATGTATTCTCATTTAATCAACTAAACCCGACCAAGGAGAGGTTGACTGGGACAATAGGTAACGGTTAGTTGGAACACCATGGTTACCGACCAAGCGCTATGGTGAAATTCGACCTTCACCTTTACCAAAGGGCTGGAAGAACCTAAGTTACCATCCTCCATGCGATGTCCTAATTGAAGTTATTTTATTAGGGGTATTTGAGCTAGTGAATCATGGTGAACACAATTCCCAATTTGATCCACAAATTGAGTGTCTCTTTGTGATTGTTAGTGTAATTTTTTGTAGTTATTTCACTCCAACTTGCAAACCCCCTACTGATTGATACTTGAAATGATTGTTGGTGAGTCAATGTGGTCAAACCCTGTATTCCCTATCCATTCGACCCCAGCCTTTTGTTAGGTTTATACTTGATAGCGACCGTGAAACGACCCCAAAAGGTGCCTGAACATGTGCCTCGGAAGTGCCTGTAATCGTAATTTCTATATATCTCAAAAGCTGTGTGTGATATTAAAAATCTGACTTCATATTCTTGTTCAAGGGTTCAAAATTGAAGGAAAAAGTGTATGACCCCGATTTTTGAGCAAACGATTGGCAATTTTGATTTTCCAAATGTCAAATTCCAGTGATCTTTTCGCGCCCCTGGCGCGACGTGCCAAGGCGCGTACTAGTGTTAAAATTCTGCCAGTTTTGACTTCGGTCCAAGGCTTTTAGGTCTTGGGCCAAAGTGTTACCAAACGTGCTTTTACCTATACTTAGCCATATTTCATCATCATATCATCCTAAACATTCCCTAATACTCACTAAAACACTTAGTCATATTTTCACTCCTAAATTCAAGTCCCAAAACCTCTACCGGATCTAAGGATTTCCTTCAAGCTTCAATCCTCTATTTTTAATCTTCACCAAGAATCTCTCCAAAGCTATGATATGTGGGTTTCTTTCATGTGTTCATTTCACCCATGATTCCCAAGCTTCCTTTTCTTCCAAATTGCATGATTTAAAGGTGATTGATTAATGGGTCTTGATTATTATGAAAATCACTGCACACTATGAGCATATGAAATTGTGACAGTTTTACCATGGTTTGAGCTATGAATCTAAGATCTATTGAAAGGATTGGTGAAGGGTTTTGATGTTTATTGCTTGAGGGTGTTACCAAGTATATATATTGAAGCTTTTAAATTAAATTTACCATAATTTCACTCTTGAATTACATGATTTTACACTAGCACTACACACCCTCTAAGTGTTTGATAAAATGTCTGGATGTGGTTTCTTGAGGAATTGAAGGTCCAAAGCATAAGATATGATATGAATGACTATATATGATGGAAAGAGCTTGTGTATATTATAAGTGTTATATAAAGTGTTGCATTACACCATGCCCGGCCTGGGGGGACTAGGAGCCCGGATAACTGAGATAGGGGTTGTACTCATCAACCATGTGAGGGGTTTGTACTTCGCCACCAAGGTGATAGGGTGAGATTATCATCAACCATGTGAGGGGTTTGTACTTCGCCACCAGGGTGATGGGATGAGATCATCATCAACCTGCCAAGGGGTTTGTAATTTGGAAATCTTGCTTGGTTTCTTCTACACATATGATATCCTATATGAGCACGAGTTACATAAGCATGTTTTACTTAAGATTGGTCATACATGCCAAATTGTTATATGATGTCTATTGCCTATTGTTATGCACTTTGACTATGATGCCTATTTTTCTTTTATTGCATCTTACATACTTAGTATATTCAAACATACTAACGCATACTCTTGCCTAAATGATATCACCATGTAGGAAATGGTGCCCAAGTTTATCATCCTCCTGCTCCACGTGGCAAGTTCGGTACTACTCAAGCTAGTCGGTGATTCCTCCATTCAGGGGATGTTATCTATGTTTCTCTTATTATGTAGTGAGACATTCTTCTTTATGTTCAGTTTTGACTCTGAGGGTGAGCCCTGTTAATTTGTCTTGGCCCCCTCTCTTATCTATATAGTAGAGGTGTTTGTTGGACATACTATGTTCTATGATGTGAGCATTGACTCTTTGTCTCTTGATTATGATGTTATGCGAGCTTTCCCTTAGCCCCTTTGTCCCTATTTTTACTCTTATGCCCTTTATATGCTTCCGCGATCAATGATGTGTAATGATAAGTTAAGAGGTTTACTTAGGGTTCCTTCGAGTTCCCCATTCACCGTGTCCCGTCTAGGCCCTAGGCTTGGGTCGTGATAGACTGCTTTACCATTTTAGCATTAACCTCAAATTTATGGCACTGTTGCCGAGGAATATAACTAGGTTTTGACTTAATTTCACTAGTGGTTAATTCAAGTATTAATTTCTAGATTCTCTTTTATTTTATTTTTGTTTTTGTTTTTCTTGTTGAGTTTTGTTTGCAGGGTATTCTAGGTTTGTATGCCCAACACAAGGTGCCAAGGAAATTCCTTCATTCCAATTAAATTGGAGATCCCCCGAATTCCAAGAAGAATGGCCCAAGAAAATGAGGATATCGCGATTGATGAACCTATGGAGCGAAATGATAAAGATGTGGTTAGAGATGAAAACCCACCTAAAAGTGAAAATAGGCCACACCATAGGGCTTTCAATAAAAATGCATATGGTTGGACCAATATAGGTTGAACCCTATGGCCCTAGATGTCACAGGAGCTATAGTATTGCCACCGTTACTGGCTGACAATAATTTCACCGCGCCTTGTGTCTTCTACATATGCTTCAAATTCGTGGGTTGTTTGCGAGTGACCTCTGATGTTCATGCTCCAATAAGAAAGCAGTCACTGTCAGTAATTAATCTAACCTAAGGTTAGGGTCAAATCCACAGGGAATATGGGGCTTGACTACAAGAATCCATTTCTAATCATTTCAAGCATAAATAACTAAAATCTCTAAAGGGGGGGGGGGTTTGTGATTCAAAAACAAAATAGAATAAACACTAAACTATGATGTGAGGAAACACTTAATATTAGGGACAACTTGGGAATTGTGTTCATCATGGTTCGTTGACTCGATTTCCCTAGGCAACAGAACTACAAATGGAAATTCACATGCAGGATAGTAACTTAGGTTCTTCCAGCCCTCTTATGAAGGTGAAGGTCGAATTTCACCATAGCGTGCCAACTAATCATAACCAATTGCCCCAGTCAACCTCCCCTTGCTCAGGTTCGGTTGATTAGACGAAAACACATCAATCGAATCCTGTCATCTAATTCTCTTTTCCTATTTGTCACGACCTTGGTCGGGCTAGTGATATTTGGAAGGGTTTGGTGTTGGACACCACAAAAAAACAATCATAATAAAGAGAAATAGACAATACATGCAAACCCCAATCGTAGAAATGCAATAAACCTAGGTTATTTCAAATTAATTACCCATGATTCCCACAAGCCAAAGTTATGGGTGCTTAGCTACTCATGGCTAAGGCAAAATAAGCAAACATGCTAATACAAGACATAAATGAGAGTTTTACCACAAGCACTGAAGAATATAGGCATCGCAAGTTGCAAACCCAAAAGCTTGATTGATCAACAATGATTACAAGGCAAAATTTGCAATCCCCAAAATGGGTTTTCCAAGAGAAAAAGGATAAACTAACTAAAAAACTAAGAAATGATTCAAAAGATAATGATCAAGTGTCTTCAAGTCAAACTCTCTTTCTAAAACCCTAACTTAAACTATATATCATATTTACAAAATAACCCTAGAATTTACACAGAAAAGACAGCTGACAGCTGATAAGTCTCGCAGGTACGACTCGTAGGATGACCTACGAGTCATAGTTGGGATCTCGTATCAAGTTCTTGTCATCTTGGACTAAACTATTACGATCCATAGGTATGACTCGTTGCTTGAGATACGACTCTTATGTTCTTCTCGTAGTCTTTGCCTTCAGTTTTTGGTCTAATATTTTGGCTCTCTTATTCTTTCTACGAGTCCTCTTGTACGAGTTATGGTGAGACTTACGACTCGTAGGGTGGCCTCATAGGGGTGACCTCCACTTAGCAGATTTCTGAATTTTTGGTCTCTGATTCTTGCTATGACATAACTTATGACTTATAGCTTAGGATACGACTTGTACGTGTGCTTGTATGTCCTAAGCTTCAGCAAACTCTACAACTTTTCTTCAAAATCATGCCAACCTAACTTTTCTGCAAGAACAACACAGAAACACAGAAAAACCATAAGAAGTCGCATTAAGAACTCATAAAATCCCTTGTTTTAGACATCAAATGTGTTGTGTGTTGATACCACATCAGCACCTTCAACTTAGAGTTGTTGCTTGTCCTCAAGCGACAACTCAACCTACGCAGACAAAGAGTAATACATAGCGCTATACTAATGGTACATACAACAACTCCTTTGATCCAGGTACCTAACTGCCATTTTCAAAGCAGGATTGCAAAGTTATTAAGCAGAACAAGAACATAATGAGATACCTGGCAATCAAAATATAACAAGCTATGGAGCATCAACCATATCACATTCACTGGTATAGTCATATGCTACTTAAGTGGTGCAAATACCCTCACTAGAAAGAAGTCCCTTATATTCACTCAAAAAGCATTTAGAATTTAGGGACTGCGGAAACATTCTCACTCTCACAAATGAAACTCATACATACTGACTAACACCATAGGCTTGCCTCTATACGCATCGTCTGGCTTGGTGATAAAGTGGAGTTGGATCATTTTAGGACTTATAGACTTGTACATAGGTTCGGGGTACTTTGGTATAATATTTTGGGCAAGTAGTGACTAAAAGCTGTCCTTGAACCATGTTTACCAACACTTTTTGCTTTAATAATCCAACCCCGTTTTTAATAAATCCACCCTTATTCTCCTATTTTGAACTTTTCTCGAGTGCTTTCATTCTCTTTTTTACCTGTACCTCGATTTCAAACTCATTTTTGCTACTTTTTCTCAACTCAAGGCACTTTTGTTTTCTTTTCATTCACTCTGTTCATGCTTTTTCATTTCTTTCTTGATTTTCCAACTAACCACCTTATTATTATTACTTTACCACAATAAGGGCCACCCTCAACTTAGGTTTTTAGCTTGAGGTGAAGTACACAATATCTGTTCCTCATAGCAGGGCCACAACTTGTAGCTACCCTCAACTTAGGCTTTTAGCCTCAATTAAGGTTCACATGTCCAAGGATAGACAAGGGCTAATATTGAGGTATTTCATCAAAAAAGGTTAAGCTAGCAAGGTATTAAGAAAAGAATGAGTACATAAGAAGCTCAAAAGTTTGGAACAGGGGATTCACTCACTCATTTGGTGGGTCATTTACATTTAAAGTGGGTTCACTCAATCAACAAAGGCCTAAGATCCTTTCCGTATACACTACATCACAAAACCAATATTAGAGTACTAAGGCAAGTTGTGGGTCCATACAAGACGCATGAAAGCAGCAAAATAAGCTTACAACACACATGACAATTGCATCCACAATCAAGTATAGACTCACAGGTCATGCTTTCAGTCTCAGCTTACCTTCACAATATCAGAACAACATAACCAGATGCTCAAAGATGTATGAACGCATCAACAACTACAATCTCAAAAATTTTGAGGGTACCTAATTTTTCATCAAAACTTTAAAAATACATCTAAAAAATATGTGTATGCCAATAGATAACATTTCTATGAATTTACACATTATCTATACTACCTAAACATGCCGGTTCAAAAGAAAAGTAAACATTTACAAGGAAAAAGAATCACGGTAAGAAAATCTTGGGATCAAAAATAGGGGAAGTTTTGGACTTGGGACTACTCAGACTTCGGCTTAATCCATAACTTCCCACACCCCACCAAAATAGGATACTTTTTCCTCAAAGTAAAGACAAGAACGAAAACAAAACACGATAATATAGAAATATACACATACATACATTAAAAACAAAAAATTAACATCCAATGTAAAAGTATAAATAACATCCAAACTAGAAATATTCAAACACACAAAAACTAACATAATAAAATGATTGTCCAATAAGAGAACAAAATATCCATCATGACAAAATAAGAACTGGGGTGAAAAGAAGTCAAACATCATGGTGCATCAAGCACTAGTCTTTTGCTATTCTGTGGGCTCCTGGGGCATCAACTTCTCTGCAGCAGTACCAGAAGTACTCTCTCCATCTGGGTTGTGCTGCTCCCGATCTCTCTAAATAGCGGCAAACAATAGCAACTCCTGTACTACCTCCTCTAGTATGGGCTCTTCCTCTGGTCTCGACCTCTTTGTGGACAAAATTGGGTCTTCATCATGCTTAAGCGGCCTCTTCCCATAGAGGTCCGGACGGTCTGGTTAGCCACACGAATGCCTCATCATCTGCCGGTGCCACCTCTGGGGCTGCAATGGGAGCTGCCAACATCTGTAATAATTCGGCCTTAAACTTGGCAACTCCTTGGTCACAACACTCGTGTCAGTGGGCCGAGCTCCCTCAAGTCGTCGCTAGACTCTTGCCTCGAAGGCATCTACTTGGGCATCCACCGCTCTACCTCGCTCATCTACCAAATCGCGGGCAAATGCCTTCATCCTCTCCTCTGAGTCTCATATGGTGTGTTCAATCCATGGACGGACCCATGCTGATAAAGCCTGAAGCCTGGACTCAGCCATAGCCACCCTGTGTAACAATGCCCGAAATGCAACAACAAAAATAATAGAATCAACCTATAACAAAGCCGCTACTGGTGCCGGAGTACTGGAGGATGGTGTGGACTCGATCCCCATAGCTGGCATGGGCTCTGTAGCAACTGGAGTAGTGCCGGTAGTAGCTGGAGTTGCACTCTGAGTCGGAGGCTCTACTGGTAATGGCTTTGAAATAGGAGGAGCTGCTTGTGGTAAGGCCACTGGATTCTCGTCAACCTTTATTTGGCTGGGATTCATGGTGCGTGTGGCCTCTACATGAGGGTCCCAGTGGGGGTCGATAGGAACCCCTGCTGCAGTTCGTAATCGATGAATCAGAATTGGAAATAGCAGTGAGGTGTTCGTTCGATCTGCAGCCTCGTGAATTTGCTCAGAAATAATTCGGGCCCAATCTATAGCATAACCAGCTATAATGTTGGCGAACAACATCGCTCTCTCTAGGGTGATCAAATTATCTGTAAAGGTTGGTCTAATGTGCCAATGGATAATGGACCACTGAAACTTGGCTCGGAATGAGATGTGGGCTTTTACAATTGGATCTGCATGGCTTATGACCCACGTCGTCTCGACAATGCCTCACAAATTTTGCTGGTAATCCACTGCAAAAGCTCTGTCCTAGCCTCGATGTCCTTCCCAGTCACTGCTTTCCTCATTTTATCAATATGGACATGTTCTCCGCAGTAGACTGATTTACTCGGTAAGTGGGCTCAAAATGAACTCGACGGATCATCTCCTTAGAGATATCAACCTTCCTACCCGAGATTGCCACCACTCGTAGCCTTGGCTGCTCAATCGGCTTCTTATTCTTTGGCAACCCCTACAGGAGTGTAGCAAGATACGCTACATAGAACTCATTGACTACATAAGGGGTATATTTGCCCA
The DNA here is from genome assembly GCA_026153255.1 of Solanum medicagineum. NCBI lineage: Eukaryota > Viridiplantae > Streptophyta > Magnoliopsida > Solanales > Solanaceae > Solanum > Solanum medicagineum. Next base: position 10,467 of record JAPFFP010061306.1, on the reverse strand, counting down.
GCTGTGGTGTGGTCCATCGTAGTCCATTCTCATCTAACCCAACATCTAATCCGAGCCTTTGTCTAATCCGGAGGTGTTCAATCTAGACTTCTCATGAAACTTGCAGACCGGTTTGCCTTGCCCCTTTGGCTCTAACCTCTGGTCGTAAATTTCTTTCATCCCCATAGCACACCATCTGGGATTAACGAGGGGTTGAGACTGGACTTCTTTCTGCTGAGAAGGACACTCCGACTCTTACTCTGAACTTGAGTGTGAGGGGATCATTTGAGGTAGGCTACAATCCGATCCATCCCCCTTATCCTGTTGTTCCGTCTCTTCAGACTGGGAGGAATTGCTAACTTCCATGGGCGTTTGTGCTGCAAGTGCCAAGTCTGGGCTCTATTGACTTCGGGGTCTACCCTGACTCTGTGGACTTCCATAGAGCCCTCGGATCGCTCAGTCTTGGAGGATTCATCCATCAACCTCCGTTGGAGAGTTTGAATTGCCCATTATCTTTATAGGGCATTTTATCTACAAAGCAACTAATAACCTATATGAGCATTAAGACGCATGAACTAGCAAATTGCATGGAAAAGAAGAAAGCACAAAGAAAAAGACAATTCAAAGCTAGAAAATCTTCTAATGCAGTAGCAGGTGTTGCAGATACGAGTGCAGTTACGACTCATAGTGTGACCTACGAGTCATATACTGACCTCGTAGTAATAGTATGGCTTATAAAAATTTAAAAATTCACTCTGACCTCAGATATGAGTGGCAGTTACAAACTCGTAGAGGAGCATAGGAGTCGTAGTCTGGCCTCGTACCAAACTTCAGAGACAATTTTAAAAGTTGACTCAAGATTACGAGACACCCCTACAAGTCGTAGGGAGAACCATGAATCATATGTGAGTCTTGTATGGGAATTATGAAGAACCACAGGTAGATGATGCTTGCTACGAGGGACCACAACTCGCAGGGGAGTCTACGAGTTGTAGGGGAGCCTCATAGCTTAAAACAGAAGGCACCAGTAGTCCTTATCATTTTCCCAAAACAAGCACAAACTAAATGCATCATTGTAAATACTTAAGCACATAAGAGCAATACAAGATACTCGGCACATAAGCAATCCCTCAGTAATATCATAAATGAGAACAACCACCATCCCTAAGAATTGAACTCACTTTAACAGAACATCAAGCACACCACTAATAGAACACTTTCGAAGCTCATACTTGATATCAACAAGATATTCCATAGAGATACGATTGTGATTGAAATCATTTCAATCAAGTCCAACAGGTTAAAGCATATGAACTATACCCACACCTCCTAAATTCCAATCCCAACAACAATGCGCACACTGGTTTGGCAAATACTAAGCTTCACATTTCATGAACCAATAATTTCCGCATTTGCAGTCAGCCACACAACAATTTCAAACAAAGTTTGAATCATAACAAAGTTTTCCAAAGCACACAAGCCCTAGGTTTCTTGTCTTGAACAAAAATTACAACATGGCATGATTAAACATGGTCGATCTTAGCATACACTTAACTAAGTAATAAGCTCACGATAAAAGAGTGCTAAATTTAACCATGAAGCTTACCAATTGATCGAAGAAGCAAACCCAAGCGAAGAGAATCAAAAATCACATTGTAACCCTAGAAAATGGTGGCTTCGCCAGAATCCTTGCCGAAAAATGATGTGGCTAGTCGGGATTTTTGTCGGAAAAGAGACATACAGAGTGAATTGGGAAGGGATCGCTAGTCTTAGGGTTTCAAATTGGTTTTAGGGGTCAAATTTTATTTTAACCCCTTATATTAGTAAAATGGGTCATGAGTTAAAAAGTTGGTGATTCGGGCTACGAGAGGAGACTGCGCGTCGTACGTTGTACTACGCCTCAAAGGTCTTGGCCGTGCAAAAATTTAGAAATCATTCTTGGACACTATGAACCCCGCTTACGACTCGTAGGTCCTATGAGTCATATGTTTGGTTCATAGTGTCTATGCCAACTTCGGATATTCACTGTTTCCCTTTACGAGGCAAGACTATGAGTCGACTTGAAGACTACGACTCGTAGGCCTGATCGTAGAGGCTGCTCCAAGTGCCATTTTTCAGATCTTTAGTTCTTCAATTTTTCACCTACAAACCAAATCTCAAAACAAAATAATTCCCAAAATATTACAACTGCATCAATATTTTTCATCATAAAAGCAAACTCACACCTTCTACCTTAGAATTGAAATAACCAAAAACACTTAAAATAAGCCAGTAATTATCAACAATGCTTGGGTTGCCTCTAAAGAAGCGCCTTGTTTAATGTCGTGGCTTGACGATGCCATCATGGATAATCAGACTTCTCCATGAGCCCCATTACTACTCCTTCTACAATACCTTTATTCATCCTGCGCTGCATCAAGTTGCTCAGCAAGCTGCTCCATCTTATCACCAAGACTTCGCATTGATATAGTTTGTTATTCCACCTTGTAGTTACATTTGAGGACATCAAACTTTATCTCCCGGACGATATTATCTTTCTCATTCACCATGGTTAGGACTTGTTCAAGCATATGCTCAATCCTTGTCAGTTTATCAGTGATGCAATGTTGGTGCGGTAACCTCGACCAATTTGCCACATTTTCTCTCTTTGGTTTACTTGGGCTTCCCTTCCACGTACTAGTGGGTGGTCCACCTTATCCTTGAAATGATTGGCTGACTTGGGCAATTGCAGATAGTTTATTCATATGCTCGGCAATCTCACTAAAAGGTTATTTTATGAACTCCCAAAAGTCCCCTCCAAACAATGCGTCAGCCTATTCTTGTTGCTCTGAGGGTAGTGCTCGGTAGAAACTAGCCACCAATTCATCATCAGTCAGACCGTGGTTTTGATTCGCTGTCAAGGACTGGATGTATCTTTCCTAAGCTACTACCAAAGGTTCTCCTGGCACTTTTTTGAAATTACAGATATTATTCTGTATCATTTGCTTGTTGGACTTTTATAGAGGTTCATGAGGAACACTCTTCATACTTCCCCCCAATTAGAGCAAACATCTAGTGGGAGAATTGACCACCATTTCGCAGCTTCACTCTGGAGAGGCATGGGGAAAACCTGAAGAGCCATGGCCTCCCAAGATGGATGTCTTCTCCCCAGGACCCCCCTCAATGTTTGAGCAAAATTTTGCAAGTGAATTTGGGGTTCTTTGGCCTCTTGCCCATAAAATAAGGCTCGCGTCTGCAAGGTTCCCAACAAGTCGTTTGTAATGTAGAACTTTTGTTCAATCATAGTTCCAGCCAACCCGTACTTAGAATCAAACAATAAAACAAAAATAAAAGTAAATACAAGAGATTCTAGAAATCAACATTAGAACTAACTAATAGTGAATTCAAATCGAAATCTAGTCGTCTTCCCCGGCAACAGCGCCATAAGTTTTTGACATATCATCTTCACGTTCCAATAGGAAAGCGTTTACTATTAGTTATTAACCTAACTAAAGGTTAGGGTAGAATCCATAGAGAATACTGGGCTTGACTACAAGAATCCTCTACTAATCATTTCAAGCATAAATAAATAAAATCTCTAAATAGGGGGGGGGGTGTTTGTGATTCAAAAAAAAATAGAATAAACACTAAACTAAGACGTGAGGAAACACTCAATTTTGGGGAAAACTTGGGAATTGTGTTCACAATGGTTTGTTGTCTCGATTTCCCTAGGCAACATAACTACACATGCAAATTTGCATGCAGGATGGTAACTTAGATTTTCCAGCCATCTTATGAAGGTGAAAGTCAAATTTCACCATGGCGCTTGGTCGGCCACCATGGCGTACCAACTAACCGTTACCAATTGTCCTAGTCAACCTCACCTTGGTTAGGTTTGGTTGATTAGATGAGAACACATCAATCGAATCCTGTCATCTATTTCTCTTTTCCTATTCGTCACCACCTTGGTCGAACTAGTGATAGTAGGCGGGGTTTCGTGTTGGCCACCACCAAACAAGAATCATAATAAAGAGAAATAGACAATAAATGAAAACCCTAATCGTAGAATTGCAATAAACCTAGGTTATTTCAAATTAACTACCCATGATTCCCAGAACCTCAAGTTGTGGGTGATTAGCTACTCATGTCTAAGACAAAACAAGCAAATATGTTAATACAAGACATATATGAGAGTTTTACCACAAGAACTGATGACTATAGGCACCACAAGTTGCAAACCCAAAAGCTTGATTGATTAACAATAAATACAAGGTAAGATTTGCAATCACCAAAATGGGTTTTCCAAGAGAAAAAGGATAAACTAACTAAAAAACTAAGAAAAGATTCAAAAAATAATGATCAAGTGTCTCCAAGTTGAACCCTCTTTCTAAAACCCTAACTTAAACTATATATAGTTTTTACAAAATAACCCTAGAATTGACACAGAAAAGACAGTTGGCAGCTGATAAGTCTCGCAGGTACGACTCGTAGGATGACCTACGAGTCGTAGTCAGGATCTTATACCAGGTTCTTGGTATTTAGTATTATGGTATGACCCATAGGTACAAGTCATTCCTTGAGCTATGATTCATATGTTCTTCTCGTAGTCTTGGCCTTCAGTTATTGGTACAACATTTTGACTCTCTGATTCATGCTACGAGTCCTCTTATACGAGTCGTGGTGAGACTTATGACTCATAGGATGGCCTCGTAAGGGTGACCTCCGCTTAGCAGATTTCTGAATTTTTGGTCTTTGATTCTTGCTATGACACACCTTACAACTCGTCGCTTGGGCTACGACTCATTGGTGTGCTCGTCTTTCCTAAGCTTCAACAAAATCTGCAATTTTTCTTCAAAATCATGCCAACCAAACTTTTCTACAAGAACAACACAGAAACACACAAAAACCATATACAGTCATATTAAGAACTCACAAAATCCCTGTTTTAGGCATCAAATATGTTGTATTTTGACAACACATCAACAGGGCTACCTTCAGATGATCCACATAGTCATCTCCATAATGTTGCATATATTTGTAAGAGTGTGAAGGGTACACAAAATCTCTCGATGGATATTGTTGGTTTACAAGTGTTCCCTCTATCTCTGACTGGAAATGCAGCAATATGATTATCAGAACTACCACAAAGTTCTATCACTAGTTGGGCTGAGTTACAAAGAGCATTTTTAGAGAGATATTTTCCAAGTTCCAATAATGTTAAGCTCAAAGATCAAATAAATACTTTTGAACAATTATCGGGTGATTCGATTAGTACTACGTGGGAAAGGTTCACCAAGAGCTTGAGGATCGTTTCGGATCACAAAATTGTTGATGATGCCATAGTGGAGATCTTTTATCGGGCTCTCGACAAAAATAGTCAAGCTTGTGTAGATACCATCATAAGAGGCATGTTTCTAGATCAACCTGTTGCACAGATCGCCGAGAGAATGGAGTAAGTGGTAAAGACAAAAGAGGATGGGGTCAACGGGAGAGAACCAACACAAAAAAGTTCATCTGCGGTGAATGTGAATTTAATGCAAAGAAAAATCAATCAGGAAATCATGCAAGAGCTTGGCCAACTCCAAACAAGTATAGACTTAGTATTGAAGTAAAACCAAGAGAAAGTTCATGCGGCGGTTAACCAACCTCCAAGGGCACCCATGTATGAAGAGGCTTACCATGATGGGGATGCTTGCTTTGTGAGTAATCAAGTGGTAGGTTTTTGAAACAATGCCCAATGGTGCAACTCGAACTATTTGATGGCAAAGTTCCGTAATTCAAGGTCGAAACTACAGTAGAGAGGGTGTGTACAAAGATAATCGAGGCAGTTATTTTGAAAAGAAAGAGTATCGGAGGTTGAGTGGGGGAAAATAGATGAATAAATGAATGGTCCCTATGTGCCTCCCCATAATCGTGACCCCGGATCAAGCAATTCTATGATTGAGGACAAGTTTGACTAGTTGTTGAAGAAGGCTGACCATCAATACGACACTTTAAAGGTGATGAAATCAGATATTTCTAGTATCAATCAAAAGATAGAGTCTCATTCGATGGCTATCATACAGTTGGAGCAACAATTTGGGCAAGTATCTTCTCAATTGAACCAACTCTAAAAGGGTACTTTGCCAAGCGATATAGTTCAAAATCAAAAGAATGATAGGCATTGCATGGCGGTCATGACGAGAAGTGGGAAGAGCACCATAGATCCCCTAATGCTTGTGGTTGTTGAGGAATGTTGTGAAAAGGGTATCGATGATAAGGTTGAGGTTGAGTAAGAAGGTTTGGATAGCAATGGGATGCAAAGGATCAAGGAAAGACCGAGAGTATCACAAGACCTCCATCTCTTTTTCCTCAAAGACTCAAGAAAAAGGAGGAGGATGATAGACTCAAAACACTTCCTTTCTTGTTGAAGCAATTATCTATCACGGCCTACGCTTAGGGCATAGACGTGACACGGTGAATGGGAAGCCTGAACATAACCCAAACAAGTCTCTTAGCATATCATGTATACATCCTTGGTTATGGAAGCAAATTAAACAAACACAGTAGATATAAATAGGGGAAACCAAACTAAGGGAAGCCTTTTATAGTCATAAAAAATTCAAGAGCCAAGCTCACAACAAAATTACATCTTAATATCTAACAACACCTCTAACATGGAATGGACCCGGGGTCAAGACATTTTCCAGGCTCACCCTCATAGTATCAAGTGTTCAACATAAAGAAGTTCCAAATGGCAGGAGTACATAGATAGTGTCCTCAGACTTGAGGACTCACCAAATCTTAATTTCAAAGCACCGAGCAAGCTATATGGATGATGATGAAAAGGTGTTCTGGTCCCTACATAGTAATATCATGTAGTCATAGTGTATGCATTAGTATGTTTGAATGTACTTAGTATGTGAGATGTAATGCAACAAGAATCACAAGCCGTAATAACAAGATGCTTAATCATAATTAGAGAACATAAACTCAACATGGATCATATAAATATACTCAAAGCCTTACACAAACAGGGACAAGAATGGCCAAGTGGTCACCTACTCACCTTACGGTATAGCCTTTCGGAGAGTGTACCAATACCCTTGCTTTACGACATAGCCTTTTAGGTAGGTGGTATGAGATGTCCCTTACCTTATGGTACAATATTTTTGGTAAGAGTCATGATTGATTCTATCTTACAACATGGCCTCATTGGTAGAAGTTGAAAGGTATCCTTACCTTATGACATAATATCTTCAGTAAGAATATGGTATGCACTTACCTTACGATACAATTTTATTGGTAAGAGAGGTCCTACCTTATAGCATGACCTTTGTGGTAGGTTGTCCCTATTTTACGATATAATATTTTAAGTAGGAACCATGAGTTAATCTACCTTATGCTATGGATTTTTTGGTAGGTTATCCTTACCTTACGATATAATATTTTAGGTAGGAGTACAAAAATAGCTCGTCAAACCATCACATCAAAGAATCACGAAATTGCTTCACATTTTTCATGAGAGTACAACATATTATAAAGGTTCAAAGTTTTATAGTAGATCATGGAGACTTTTCAAGAGTTTAGTACATGCTTGGGAACTCATAAAGTATCATAACATGCTTGTCAAGTAAAATCATACAATAATCCTTCATCAACATCAAGAATCGTTGTCCAGATATTTTATCAAACACTTGGTGGATGTGTAATGCTAGTTCAAAATCATGCAATTCAAGAGTGAAGTAATATGAGAGAAATCAATGTAAATCAAACTACCAACACATAGTAAAACCCTCATGTAAGATACCTTGAAATTCATCGTCCAATCTCATAATAGATCATAGTTTCATAGCTCAAAACATGCAACCTCTCAATAGACAAAACTCTTTCATAGTACAAGCTTGAAATAGATAGTCACATATAATAAATCAACATTTCATGAAATCCCAACATAATTTATACTCATAATTCATAAAAGAAGATACCCATAGATAATACAACTTGAAAACATATAATTTTCTTAAAAAGGAATGTTGGGCACCATGTGTAAATGACCCAATGGTTGAACTCCACATACCTTAAACTTGGGTTTATTTGATGTAGACTTGAAGGGGACTTTAAGCTTGAATGAAGTTCTTGAGATCCAAAATTATGCTTGAGACACTTGATGAAATATTTGGTCAAGTGTTAGAGAGGGTTCTGAGAGGTTTTTGAGTGATATTGAGTTGAAAAATGGCTAAGTATATATGTTTTCACACATAAGTGGGTATAGGACTATGACCCTAATGCCTTTAGGCCGAAATAGAAAAGTAGGGGAAAATCTGGACAGGTGCGCGTCTGGTCTGCGACAAAGACCAAATTCAAAGGAGTAAATTGTACATCTCCGCGCCCCTGGCGCATCGCGGCCAGAGCTAGACCCTCTATAGAAATCATAATTTAGAGAAAATTATTTTTTGCTATGGGTCCTCTAAAATTGGGTTATACCCATTTCCCACTCAATTTTTCCCCCTGATCAAGAATATGATGTAGAATTTTTAGTATCACACATAGATTTTGAGATATATGTAAATTACAATTATGAAACTTTTTAAGGCACATTTTTAGTGAATTTCATTATCCATTAACAACCCTCTTCTTGAGGTGTTGGAGAAGATGACTGGGTATGCCAAATACATAAAGGATTTGGTAACGATAAATTCTTGGTTAGCCAAGAGCTTTCCCAAGAGCTTCAATAGTGTAGTACAATCATGACCTAATGCCTTGTCCAAAATAGGGAAGACCCTAGTGCATTCACCATTCCTTATACCATTGGTGATGTAGAGTTCGTAAGGGAGTTGATGGACTTAGGAGCGAGTAAATTTAACGTCTCTTTCCTTTTGAAGAAGCTTGATCTTGGTTCTCCTACTCCCACAAGGATGCAGTTACTCATGGAAGATAGAACAATCAAGAAGCTAGAGGGAATCCTTTTTGATGTGTTGGTAAATGTAGATAAGTTTATCTTTCCGACATATTTTGTGATTCATGATTGTGAGGTTGATTTTGTGTTCCCTATTGTTTTGAGGAGGCCATTCTTAGCCACCAGGAGAGCCTTTGTGGACATGGATTCAGGTCAACTGAGGTTCAGGGTCAACGATGCAAAGGTTGTTTTTGATATCTGCTAGTCAATGAAGCACCCAGATGAGCTCAAAAGCAAGGTGTGGCCATTGAGAATTTCTGATGATTAATGATGACTAAGTCGTGCCACGACATGAAACAAGGCACTTATTGGGAGGCAATCTGTAATATCCCACACCTTACAATATTGGCACAATTGAAATGAAACATGACATGGTTTGGACAAATTGACGATAAATTTTAAAAGTGCTTGAATCTCGTGTTAATGGGCTATATGTGCGTCTAATGCTTAAGGGGGTCGAGGGTATACATATTTTTTGTCGAATTAAGGAGATTACGGCCTTAAATGAAGTAAAAGAATTGAGGTACTTGTAGGGCTTAGAAGCTAGCAGGTGAGTCACCTACTTGCTTGGCTTAAATTTGTTAGTTAAACAGTGACGAGGCTCGATGTCGAATTTGTCTAAGTTCGATTATGAACAAAGTCCCTATTAAGGGTGTAACTTTGGTTTGTGTTTTGGCATCACAAATGGGCTACATTTTCAGCCCAAGAAGTATAATAAAAAGGGCCCAAAGACATCACAACACACTTAGCAAATAGGGCGCAAAACTAAGTGAAAGTTGGAAAATAGGCAGCCCAAGTCCATCAAGTTGGTTCTCCAAAAAGGCCTAAGTGTGAGGTCCAAGCTGGTGGATAAACAGCTTGATAATGTGTGGTATGAGGTGGTCAAAAATTCAAGGGAAGGTCGGCCAAAGACCTCTTTATAAAGGGCTCCAAAGCATCTCCACAATTCATTCTCAACTTCCACACAAGAATCAGAATTGTCTCTAAAGATCTCTCAACTTTTGTTCACCTTGTAAAGCAGCGAAAAAACTCTCCTAAGGTTCTTGGAGATGACCTACACCTCAAAGGTAGTGGTAAGTAAGTTTACACATGTATTTATTATGGTTTTCTTATGAAAAACAAGAAGTATATATGCTAGTATGTTGGTGCTGGAAAATCTGGACAGATTCAGTGCTGAAAGTTGCTGCACCTTTTCTGTTTGTTTTGGTGATTTCTCTTTGGTTTGTAAGTTGTATTATGAAGATAACATGATGTCCTTCACATGGTTTGAGTGAAAAACATCACCCTAAGGTTTCTTCCCTAATTTTGGTTTCATTTAACAAGAGCGTTTTTATCGTGTTATCTTAAGCATCATGTTGATTGGAACTTGTGGGCTGTTGTATATAAGGCTATTAGCCCACATCCTTCATAGACTTCTTAAGTGATGCTATAAGAATGTTTTAGGTCTGTCTACATGTGTAAATGTTGCTATAATAGTTTGGTTAGAGTTGGAATAGGTTTGGAGTTGTCAATGTCGAGATGTAGCGAAGGAAGGTAACGTTATGCTGTCCATTTTTAGATTGTGTGGAATT